>QRFJ01003509.1:55371-71116 GCA_006176705.1 Cocos nucifera | reverse complement strand
AGGTTCTGGATGCAGCCATGCAATCACCTGGCCTCTATCAGTATCCACTCAGGTAGGATCTGAAGATCTTCTTCTTAATTTTTTTTTCAAAGATCAGATCTGGATCAGATCTTGAAGATCTTCAACATAATTTTTGAAGATCCAATGTCGTCTCTTGCAGCAGTGCTGCCTTCTTCCTTTCTTGTCGCCTTTCTCTTGCTTGGATCACATCAAACATGAGCTCAAAGCCTCTTGGGCATGGAGAGGAGAGAGAGGATTAGAGGTAGGCATGGAGGAGAGAGGAGAGGGCTATGTGGCATGGGCAAGGGGAGATCTCTCTCAAACCTAGGCGCAGATAGGGTTTATATAGACCCTACTGCACCATGCAGTGCCACATCATCCCGGCCAATCATGTCAGTTCATGCAATCAGATCTAAATCTGATTGATAGGATGACATCACCTGATCTAATCAAATGAGAGCCCCTCTCAAACATCCTTAGGTGATGCCAAGATTGGTCAAAGTAGAGGATTTGGCGCCACCTTGTTTCATATCATGAAGAAACCTAGAGTTCCATCTGTATGGGACTGCAGGCATCATTATCCTTGGGCGCACGCATCCCTAGGCATGCACCCCCTTCTTTCCTCTTTCTAGTAGGGGGACAAAGGTTAAATCTCTCTCCTATGGGTGTAGGACATATGGGCAGATGTCTAAGTGTCAAAGATCAACGTTTGACCAAAATCAAAAGACAAGAATTAGCAGCTAACGAAAAATGGCAGGTGTTGTCTCAAATTTATCTCATAAATTAAGACAATCCTTTTCTGACCTGGATAAGCTCCAGTCAGATTAAGTAAAGATATTTGAGTGAGGCCAAACACATTTGGCTCAGTCGAGATAACTTTTGATGATTGTTGAAGGAGAACATTAGGCTCAATCGTATGCTAGCACAATTTTCTTAAACCCAATTGAATCTAATTCAAATCAATTGAACTGGATTAGTCCAATTGATGATATTCAGATTCAAACTATTATTTGTATGATCCAATTAGGTTCAGTTCCGTATGGTAATGAGATATATCGTGATCTCTATCATCAACATCATCGAAATCCCTTTCGATGGATCAGAACATTTCTAATTCAAACAATTAGAATGATCGATCATCCAAATCGTTCTAGTTGCTCCTAAAATCTACCAGTGACATCTAGCAGTATATGGTGGCAATCCATCAGAACTAAAAATGAACCTCTCAGTGCAGTTACCTATGTGATTAATTTCTTCTATCTTGAGCTCCGATCGGATTATGGTTAAGGTGAACTCATCAAACCCAAATATCCATCATATGAATTAATCATTCGATTCAAATCCAATATGAAAATCTTAATAGAAATTCTTTCTATTATTTCACTTTGCCATGGCCATGGGCTTATGGATTTGATTCTCATGATCATCATAGGGCTACTCCTCATCTACCGAGGTAGATAGATTTTCTCTTGGTGCAATCCAATTCCTACAATGAACATGCTATAGCCAACATACACCTCAGGTTTTCGAATGGCTAGGAGACAGAGTCATGGTGTAGTCAAACTATAACACCCTCAAGGTGAACTATTGATGCACCTTAGGTCAAAGAACCAGACACACCACTACAGCTTTGAACTAGTCATCAATGAGGAGGTAAACTTCCTAATGACTGCTCGAGGTGGTCATGCTCAGTGCCCTCATTCTCTAATGAGTATCTGTACTCTCGCTTTGGTGTCTCTACACCATAGACTCAAGACACATCTACTATAAAGAAGCAATTGTACACCAACCTTCTGGATCAATCACCATCCTCATGATAATCCTATGGTCAGGAGCATTTTATGAGTTAATAATAAAAATTCATGTCTTAAATTTTCAACTCTTGAAAATAAGAATTATCATTGCCATTAACTCAAGGGATGTATCATAGATACTAAATATACATTATGATAGAAAATAATCTATTTTATTTTTTATTGTTAAAATTATAATTTTATCCTTAGAAGTGTATAATAAGTGTCAACCAATTCTGACTTCTAGGGCACACATTTCTAACAATAATTAATTCTTCTGTATCATCTCAAGATTTTGGACTCCTTAGGACTCTTTCTTAGAACATTCTTCTTTCTCTTTTCTTTTCTTCTCTATAAAAAAATAAAATAAAAATAAAATAAAAATAAAATAATAATAAATAAAAAATAATATATATAAAGAAAAAAATTGAATCAGACATTAGGGTTGTACTAGTACATGCATGGTAGAAGATCACTACTATCTGTCCTAGTTAAATCAAATCCTAAAATTGAATGATTGATTCATATAAATTCTGAAAGTCAAATGGCTAGAAATCCTAGAGAACCACCTAAGCAGATGAAGAAATACTTTATTCCTTCTATCTATAACCAATTGACTTGTATCCAATTACCTAATATCCCTGCTAGCCATTATAAAATCAAGTCAACCACAATCTAGATGCTCCCATCCTTCTATGCGAACGCCAATGAAGATCCTTACAAGCATTTGGATGAATTCTTGGAAATCTGCTTTACGATAAAAATTTAGAATTTTTTTGATGATGCCCTTAGACTGATCTTGTTCTCTTTCTCATTAAAAGATTAAGCCAAGTACTAACTTGGCACAATAGAAAAATCAATTCAAACATAGGCAGAGATGCAACATGAATTTCTTAAAAGAATTTATCCCATATGCCGAACCAATACTATGAGATGAGCCATCGTTGAATTTGCTCAGCTTCTAGGTGAACAAATTCACGAATCATGAGAAAGACTTAGGAAACTTCTTAAAAAATGCCCACATCATGGTCTACCTAAGTGGCAAATCGTTCAGGCTTTCTATGAGGGTTTAGGAGATCAATAAAGATAAATGATAGATGCATCATGTGGAGGTGCATTCATAAGCAAAAGTGATGATGAAGCTTATATCTTGTTTGAAACTCTAAGTGAAAATTCGATTAGTCATGCTTCATTATCATTTTATGAAACATCAATTTTTCATCAAAAACAAATAGGAATGTATGAGATAAAACATCCAGAACCAAGTTCTAAGGCTAACATGAACCTAATAAATAAAATTGACCTTCTTGCCCAAAAATTAGATCAATTTCTAAACTTAGGTCAATAATCTCCAGTACAATATACACCACCTTCTAATTATCAAGAGATCTATTTTATTTGTGCTAGCCCAACCCATCATGTGAGTGAATGTTCCATGACTGCATAGTTTCCATCCTTCATCCAAGATCAAGTTCGAGCTGCTCAAGGCTACTCCAAACTGGTTAACAACCCATTTTCAAATATATATAACCCAGGCTAGGGAAACCATCCTATTTTTTCTTGAAAATCATAATAGACTCAGGCTCAGACCCAAACTACACCAGTGCAAAATTATCAGAATAGGCCTTAATACCAGAACTATGCCTATAATAGAGGTCAGTCTAGTCAGCCTTCCCAGCCATCGCATTATAATCAGCCCTCATACCCACCTCCTCAACAAACCAATCTAGCCGACAATAGATTTAATTAGTTGCAACAATTAATTCTATCTCAATAATAATGGATTATGACTCAATAATAATCAATTGCTAGGTTAGAAGCTCAAATAAGATAATTAGCTAAGTCTAGCATGAGGAGAGAACTAGGTCAACTATCAAGCCAACTGATTGCAAATCCTAAAAACAATCCATCCAATGCTTATCAATCACCTGGATTCAGTCATCAACCTAACATCCCACCTAAAAATCCCTAATTAGAGAATGCCAAAGCAATTTCTGAACTTTGAAGTGGTAGGATTCTAAAAGATCCATACCAAGATCAGGTGATATGCTAGCTAAGAAGAAAATTTAGAAGAAGAGATTAGTCCCAAAACTAACCATAAAATAGAACCTGAGCCTAGAACTAGAACTAATACTAGTTCTAGTGAGATAGATAAAGAAAAGAGGAGCATAGATGAGTTATCCAAGACATATAAACCTAAAGCTCCATTCCCTCAAGCCTTGGAAGCAAGCTCTTCCCGTAAAAAGTAAGAAGCACGTAACGAGGAGCTAATGAAACTATTTAAACAAGTGCACATTAATTTACCCCTCCTAGATGTAATACAGCATGTCCTGGCTTATGCTAAATTTTTCAAAGAATTTTGTACTTAAAAGCATGAGCCATGAACTACTAAAAGAATTATGCTATCTAAGGATGTAAGTGCAGCCTTGTTAAACTCATTACCTCAGAAAATGAAAGATCCTGATGCTTCATTAATTTTATGTGTTATAGGAGGCATAATCTTTAATCGAGCATTATTAGACATAGGAGCTAGTGTGAACCTACTTCCAAGCTCAGTTTATGAAAAATTTAGGATAGGAGAGCTTAAACCTATACTTGTTATTTTGCAACTAGATAATAGATCTATAAAAACACCATGTGGTTTAATTGAGGATGTTTTAGTTAGAGTAAATAAATGTTATTTTTTAGTAGACTTTCTCATACATGATATAGAACCATCCCGGGAGCTAAATCAGAATCCTATAATTGTTCTATTTAAATGTGAGATTACTGGTCTGAAGAATGCCCAGTCTATGCGGTCCATGGAATAGTAAGTGTCATCATGTGGTTCAGGAGGCTACCAATCTAGATTCAATGGTCACGATTAATCCCTGCTTTGATTCAATTTCCAAGCTTCTCATTTGCACCATCCAACATGTTGAAAAATATGTCCCAAAATCAATCATCAGCTTATTGATGGTTGAGCTACCTTGTAATTATAATTAATTTATTAATAAATAAAATAAATATTTTGGCATTTTCATCATAAAGTCTACATCTTCTAATAAACTTCATTATTGTGATGAAGTCTTTAGGACTATTTAGTTTCGATAAAAAGAGAATTTATCAATTAGTTCCTAAATAGTTCATGATCAAATGATACGCTATTAATTAGGATGACAGTGTTTATTGAGCATAGGTCATTGTATGCCATATAGATTGGTTATCCTCTTAACTAAGGAGTGTGAAGACACTGGTATGGCATATAAATGAGATGTAAGGATACATCATCATTGAACATGACCAACTCCAGAGCATTCTGCTGTCGAGAATTGCTTTAATAGGATATAGGTATAATTATCCCTTAGACCTGAGATCACCATGGTGGCTTGCAAGCAACTCACTATACTTTGATACCAGACTAACTAAATTTTTAATTCAATAATGAAAGATTTCTGAGCATAATCAAGTACTTGCAAAGATGGTGAGTGATCAAGATGGGATTGACCACTCCAAGAGTTAGAGAAGAATGCATCACTGTAGTTTAATATAGCAAAATTTTGGTCAGAATAATCCATGAGATGGACTTGATATTTTGAAATATAATATGGATAATCTAATCAAAATTGATAATTAAACTCTAAGGTATCCAACGAGCATTTTGGTCAAGAGGATAAATTATATGAAAACTATATCCACATGGGTTCTAAGGATGTTGTTCTACACATCCGACCTATCCGACTGTCGGATATCATTGCTAGATGGTCACTCTGATTAGTATAAAAATTTATTTCTATGCTACCAACTTAGGTTCAAACCTATAGAACCACACACATAAAAGTTTTCAATCTAATCGGATGGTTGATCGATGATTAAGAATCATTCTTAGGTCAAACAATCAATACGATTGATCTTTGACCTAGTGCAAGTATTACAGGAGGATCGATTAGCAATTGAATTGCTAATTGGCTTAATTTAATTAAGTCAGAGGGATGAGATTAAGTTTAATTAAATATAATTTAATTAGATTTGATTTAGGCTTGATTAGATCAAGTCCAATTGGTTTATTGGATAAGCCAATTGCAAGGAAGAATAAATCCTAGTTCAATTAGGACTTGTATCAATCCAATTTATAATTTGATTAGAAATTAAATTAAAATTTAATTTAATTTAATTTAATTAGATTCTTAATTGGATAAGATATATTTTAATTGGATTGAATTAAATCTGATTTAATTTGATCTAAAGAATAAATTAGACCAAGTCAAATTGGAAGTCTTAGTGTGACTGGGACTTTCCTTTCCTTGTACCATAATGATTCCCAAAGCCCCCCATGCCTACTTCTTTAGTTCTGGTCATGGAAACACATCCCCCCAAGCCTTTCTTGAGTGTCCAACTCTCTCCCTTCTTTCTTATATAGCAAGTGGTTGTTGACCAAGTCAAATAAGGAGTGTTGGTTTGAATTCAAACTCTATTTGATAGAGTTTGTTGCAATTAAAACACTAGACCTTGTATTCTACCCAAACCCATGAGATTTGTTTTGGGATTTTTGTGGGGATTAGGTGACTTCTTGTATGACAAATTAAGGTTGGTCCACGCTCAAAAGAAAGAGGGGGCACCCAAGAGTTGGCCGCCCCAAGTCTAGCCTAATTTGGAGATCTCTTGACTAGGTATTTGACGTTGTCAAGGATTGCTCCCTAACTTTCTATTTAAAGGGTCTTTTAACCTAATTTTTTTTTGAGATTATAGAGATTAGAGAGAGGTCCTTAAGAATGGGAAGAACTAGGAGAGAAAGGCTTAGGGCATAGGAATTGTAAAGATACCAATCAAGGTGTCTAGATGAGAGAACAAAGAAGAAGAAGAGGGTCTTCTTCTAGGGTTTTCTTCTACATCTATTCCTTTACTATTTATGAGTTTTTAAGAGGAGTCTTAGGTTCACAAATCTCTTTCCTTCCTTTTGAAAGTTGAAGAGTTCAAGTTTTGAAGAAGAAAGATCTAGATCGACCATCGAAGAAGGATCAGCGCAGTACTAGCATACTGTGCTGATTTTCGGGCATCAAACTTCTGATCAGCAATCGAGGGCTCATGTGAATAACTTATAGAGACTAGATATATGTGTAGCTCAGAGCAACAACCTAAGGCTTGGATTAGTTAGTTAAAAAACTTAACTTGCATAGGTAAGGATGATATGATCTCTATGTTTCATGCCTAGATCTAATCTAGAGTTATTCTATTGTTGATATGATCAACACGAAGTTTTCTAATCTTTTAATTTTTGATTTAGTATCATACTTTAATAATATAATAGGATCATAGATTTAGGACTTTTCTTGCATTTTTATGAATTAATATGATTAATTCATGTCTTCCATTGCATAGATCTGAAAAAGTTTCAAAATGTAATCCTGTAATCCTAGATCTATTTCCTTCAATTGGTATCACAGCCATGTTACTTTATTACATGATTTTATACATGTTTAGATTATTTTTATATTTGATCTAATTTATAATCTGATGTTTAAATCTAAATATTTTTGAAAAAAATGATCACACGAAATGATTAAAGATTGTCTTGTTATAAGGTTTATCCCTTATAGTGGAGAGGTTGTCCTAGTCCGTATAGATCTGATTTAAATCATAAATTTATTAGATATGATCTAGATTAATTTATAATTTATAAGATTTAAAATATATTTAAATCTAAAAATAAATATTTTAGATTGCACAAACTGATTATAAGGTTGTCCTGCTATAAGGTTTAACCCCTTATAGTGGAGAGATTGTCCTAGTACGTGCTGATCTAAAATCTTGATCATAAAATTTTAGATTAGATCTAAGAGATTTAATGATCTAATTAAAAATATTTTAATTTAATTTTTATCAACATAAATATGTTAGATTCGATTTATGTTGATTTATGATTGATTAGAATTAAAATAATTTCAATTACATGGACATGTTTAAATTAGATCTAAAGTGGTTTCATGTCTATTTTATTTGCATATTGATTATGAATCAAACATGCAACTGGTTAGTAGAACCATGTTATAAAATTATTTTACAAACATAAAAATTATTTTTAAAATATCGAACCCCAACCCTCAGCCTAAAACTTAATTAAGAATTAAGAAGTTGTTTTAATAGGATCTAGGATTGTAAATTGAAGATCCTGAGACATAAATCATAAAACTTTGGGTTAATAAGTTAGTGAAAATTAGGTCCATTAATTAGGTTAGATTAAAGAATGGACTTATGAGCTATTAGGTTGATCCAATCAAAACTAATTAATCAGTTGGTGTCTAAGATAAGTCTGACAATCCAAATCAGTGATTTTTAATTGGAAGCCTGCTCACCTAGCCATTTCTAATGGTGTTTAAGACAAGCTTTGGTAGACCCTCCCACCAATCTTACTTACCTGGCCTTCTTTATGAAATTATATTTTGATCAGATTACTTGATAATTCGAGCTGATCTATGTCAGCTAGGTAAATTAATGTGATTGATTTAGATGCTCCTAGACCAGTCTATTAGTGATCTCCCTTAATCTGACTTGATGAATCCAGTGAGAGGATCATAATATGTTGGTTCATCTGACCTTCTTCCTTATTTAAATCAAATCAATTAAATCCTCTAGAATTATTAGGTCCTTAAAAATGGAATAGTTATGATGATAACTAGATCATAGCCTCCCATTAAGGTGGATGGTGATGGATCCAATACTTTGGGTGGACATTAGAGATGCCTTACGCTTGGTATTCATCAAGATATTAGAATTATCATTAATCATATGATGATTAGGTTGCACTCTTTGAATGGTGATCAGGTTAGCCAGAGATTTTCTCGAACCTGATCATCGATCATTTGATACACCAAACTTAATCATGTTAATGGTTGGACCTAACCAAAACTTTCAGTGGAGGCCCTAGCCTACTGAAAAGATATCTGGGACAAAACTTAATACAAAAAATTATTTGGAAAAATAATTGGTTAAGAACCTATCCATAGATGCATATGGGTTAGCCAGAGTTTTCCTCAGGCTCGTATGCAGTTTGTGGATTCTTGTACCCACTATTTAATTAAGATAATTCTTCAAATTGGAGGTAAGGGCTACCAATTCAAATAAAATAGTGGAAGAACCTTTTGATTAAAGTTCAAATCTTTAGGTTTGATAAATCATTTACTACTTAGGCTTTTAGTTCTCTTTTGTGCAGTTAAGGCTAAACCCTAATTGCTCCATTCACTATAAGATAGTGATATACTCATGGGACCCAACTTTGATAATAAGTATCAGAAGTTGAACATTGTTCAGTAGCATGAAGAGGTTTGTGCTACGACTTTTATGCCTGATCTAAACAAAAGGTCCAAGACTAACCTAGATTAGGTAGAGTGCCTCTACTGTAAGAAGCAGGGATACTAGAAGAGAAACTATCCTCAGCACCTTACTTCTTGTGATCCCAACAAGCTAAACAAGAGAAAAGAGCAAGGAGTTGCTGATCAAGGATGTTGTATGATAACATCTTGTAATTTTTCTGTTTATGATACTACTACTTGGGTATTAGATATCAAAAGTCCAGTTCATATTTATAATTCATTACAAGGACTTTAATTTAATAGAAAATTTGAAAATAACAAAAGATTCCTATATGTTGGAGATGGAAGATCTATTTCAGTTCTGGCTATAAAAAGAGTTCAGCTTATTTTTCATGATAATATCATTTCTTTAGATGAATGTCATTATTATCCTTCTTTTCTGATGAATATAATCTCTGTTGGCCTTATGACCAAAGATGGTTATTATTTGTCAATAAAGAGAGATTATTGTGGAATCATTATAAATGATGTTACGATAATGCAAGAAAAATAAAGAAATAAAATTTATATTTTATCACAACCTGTGAGTGTAATGTACACTTCTAAAAAATATCCTAAATTAGATAATATATCTAATATCTACCTATGGCACTATTGGCTAGGTCACATTAACAGGAATAGGATAAATAGGTTGACTTTAGAGAAAATACTCAAAGTTAGTGATGGTGAATCACTTTCAACCTATGAGTTCTATCTTCTTGAAAAAATGATCAAGTCATCTTTTACTAGAAAAGGTGAAAGCACCACTGAGCTCTTAGCTCTAGTATATATTGATGTATCTGGATCTATGAGCACAAGTATTAGAGATGGATATTTCTACTTCATCACTTTCATAGATAACCTATCCAAATATAGATATGTCTATCTGATGAAACACAAATAAGACTCATTTGAATGTTCAAACAATTCTAAAATAAAGTAAAAAAATAAATTAAAAAAGATATTAAAATTCTTCAATCAAATCGAGGAGGTGAATACCTATCCACTGAGTTCTTGACATATCTAGGAGAGAATGGGATTCTCTCATAGTGGACTTCTCCAGGGACACCATAGTATAATAGTATATCTGAAAGGAGGAATCAGACTCTATTAGATATGGTTCGATCTATGATGGGGTTTGCTAGTCTGCCTATTTTATTTTAGGATTATATTCTTAAGACTGCATATTTTATATTGAACAATATACCAAGTAAATCTATTGTAAAGACTCCATATGAGATGTGGACTGGACGTAGGCCTACACTCTCTCACCTTTTGGTTTGGCGTTGTCTAGTTTATGTCAAACATTTGCAAATAGATAAACTTAAATCCTGGTCTGATAAGTGTGCTTCCAAAATTCACCAATGACACCTAGCAGTATATGGTGGCAATCCATCAGAACGAAAAGTGAACCTCTCAATGTAGCTACCTATGTGATTGGGTTCTTCTATCTTGAGTCCTGATAAGATTAGGGTTAAGGTGAACTCATCAAACCCAACATCCATCATATAAATTAATCATTCGATTTGAATCCAGTATGAAATCTAATAGAAGCTCTTTCTATCATCTTTAATCCACCATGGCCATGGTCTTAAGGACAAAATCTCATGATTATCATAGGGCTACTCTATTAGATGTGTGCCCTAAAAGCTAGATTGGCTATCTTTTGTAATACACTTCTAAAGATAATTTTATAATTTTGACTATAAATTAATAAATAAATTATTTTCTATCATTATGTGTATTTAAAAGTGTCCGTGATATATCCTTTGAGTTAATGGTACTGACAATTCATATTTTCAAGAGTTGAAAATTTAAGACATGATTTTTCATAATTAACTCATAAACTGCTCCCAACCATAGGATCATCATGAGGATGGTGATCGATCTGAAAGGTTGGTGTACAATCACTTTCTTAGGATAGACATGTCTTGAGTCTATGGTGTGGAGATATTGGAGTGAGAGTACAGGTACTTGTTAGAGAACGAGAGCACTGAGCGTGACCACCTTGAGTAGTCATAAGAAAGTCTACCTTCACGTCGATGACTAACTCGATGCTGTAGTGGTGTATCTAGTTCTTTGATCTAAGGTGCATTGACAGTTCACCATGAGGGTATTATAGTATAACTACACCATAACTTGATCTTCTAGCTATTCGGAACTTTGAGGTGTATGTTTGCTATAGCATGTTCATTGTAGGAATTAGATTGCACCAATAAGGGATCTATCTATATCGATAGATGAGGAATAGCCCTATGATGATCATGAGAATCGAGTCCATAAGTCCATGTTCATGATAGAGTGAAGATGATAGAAAGAGTTTCTATAAGGATTTCATATAGGACACGAATTGAATGATTAATTCATATGATGGATATTGGGTTTGACGAGTTCACCTTAACCCTAATACTATTGGGGCTTAAGATAGAAGAACCCAATCACACAAGTAGCTGCATCGAGAGGTTCACTTTCAGTTCTGATGGGTTGCCACCATATGCTGCTAGGTATCATTGGTGGATTTTTGAAGCAATTAGAATGATTTTGATGATCGATCATTCTAATTATATGAATCAGAAAAGTTCTGGTCCATCGAAAGGTATTTTGATGATGACGATGATGGCGATCACGACATGTTTCATTACCATATGAAATTGAACCTAACTGGATCATACAAACAAAAGTTTGGATCAGGATATCATCAATTGAGCTAACCTAGTTCGATTGATTTGGATTAGATTCGATTAGGTTCAAGGTAATCATGCTAGCACACGATCGAGTCTGATTTTCTCCTTCTGTAATCTTTTTGATTCATCACAATCGAGTCAAATTTGATTTAACTTATTCTTGTATCTTGAATGAGTTTATTTTCATCTGATTGAAATAAGTCCAGATTAGATTAATTATGAAAATTAAATTCATTCCTAGTTTAATTGGATTAGGGTCAATAGTTGATCCAGTTAAGAGAATTAAGGGTCATATGATCAGAGAATTTTAGAAATTTTTTAGAAATAATTTTGCTCTATTTTTTGGATATGTGATATGGCATGAGCTATACTTTCGGTGTGCAAAATTTTGTGATTTTTGGAGATGCCTAGACTAGGTTTTGATAGAGTTTGATTTGGATCAAACTCTTGAGGGAAGAGTCCTAGACGCACATTGACTCTTCCTTATCCTTTCATGCTGCCACTTTCTAGATGGATTTTTGGCATCAAAACTAGATGGGATCTAAAGTTTTTCATGGAGATCAGTTTCAAGAATCCCAATGATTGAATTAATAAGGTTTTTGATCAAAAAGGGACTTTTTATTGCGCTAGGTCTTGTATAAGAACTCTTCTCATGAAATTGCCTCAATGTAATTTATTTTTTTCACACCCAAAGGAGTCTTCCCTCTGATATCTACACCACCTCTATCCTCTCCCTCCTTCTCTTCTACATGCTTAAAAGGTTAGGCACAAATCTGAGTTGAAGGTCCAAGATTTTTGGCATAAGATTCAGCATCTATGCGATGTCAAAAGTCATTTTGAAGGCTTTTCAAATCAGATCCAGATCTAATTTTTGAAGAAAAAAATTATGAGAAGAAGACATTTAGATCCTACCTGAGTGGATAGTGGTAGAGGTTAGGTGCATACGTAGCTCCTTCTAGAACCTCAGGAATCAATAGGATCATCATAGGATAATTAAATTACCAAATCAGGTACTTAAAATTAAATCTAATTTAATTTTATTTTTAATATTTAATATTAAATTTTTATGATTAGATCTAAGAAGTCTCAGATTTAATTAAGATTTTTTTAAAAAAATTTAAAATATTTTTTTAGATTTAATCAGATCTGAACGATCCTGTGCTGAAAAAATAGATTTTTTCTTCAACTGGTATCAGAGCTCAGTTGTAGTTCTTCGAATCTATTTTAGATCTAATTTTATCTTTTTATCTAATATTAAAAAGTTTTAGATGTCACATCAGATGTGATTAAATTTGAAATTAAAAAATTAAAATTAAATCATTTAGATCTAATATGTATGAGATGCATGATTAGACTGGAAATAGAATAGTTCTATGTGTAGTCTAGTATAATCATGTTATTAATTTAATTAAATATAATTTTATATTTATATAATTTTTATTTTTCTAATATTATAATTATTGTAATCAAGTCTAAAAAATAAAAAATAAAGTTTTTAATTTTTTACTTATTCATATGTGATATGAAAAGATGCATGTTTAGACTAGTTGTAGAATAGTTCTATAAATTATCTATAATAGTTTTATTTTGATATTATCAAATTTAAATTTATTTTTAGATATTATATATGATATTTTAGATCTAAAAAATATGCATGTTTAATTTAGTGATGATACATGAGATGTATGCAAAGCATGTATTAGTTAGATCATTAATTATATATATGATATATGATCTAGATCTAACTAGTTTTGTAGTTTCAATTATATTTCTGATTAAGACATTCTTCTTAACCATCTGGTCATAAGAATAAAGTAGGGTTTAAAGATCCTCACCTTCCATTCGATGTGGTGTTCTCGTGGCACGTAGGGGTGCTACGCGTTCATCCTTACTAAAAAATCAGAACTTATTTTCTGCAAAATCCTAGATCCTAAAATCCTAGGATTTTGATACATGTTTTTTAGTTTATGAACCCAAACTTAATTAAGAATTAAGATTATGAAACTAATTAGGTCTAAATTTAAGAATTTTTAGATCTAAGATATTTTTATAAAATTGGGTTCAGGCTTGGGTAGCTCAATTAGGTCTAGCAGTTGAATCAACCAAATCAAAGTTGGTTAGGTGGGATCAAGAGTGCTTAGAAGACCAGCCAATAGTTGCTAAGTCTGGTCAGGTCGACTCACCACATTGATCATTCAATTAAACCTAATTTAGTTTCGTTTCGAGCCGGATTGTAGGTAACCAATTAGTACTAGTTCGAATTTGTGTCTAAGGTAAGTTTGGCAGACACAATAGATTGATTTTTAATTAAAAGCTACTCGATTTGAATACGTTCTTATCGAGTTAATAACATATCTCTTCCATCAATCTCACTTACCTGGCCATTTATGTCAACCCAGTTCTAATTTGAGGTGGCTAATAGTTCGACCTAACCCATGCCATTAGGTTTGTCATAATCATTATGACTAAGTCAAGTCTAAGAGACCTAAATTGAATCTCCTTAAGAAAAGATTAAGTTAATTTATCTTCCTATTAGATATATGTGCCCTAGAAGCCAGAATTGGCTGACACTTGTAATACACTTCTAGGGGCAAAATTATAATTTTGACTAATATCAATAAAATGGGTTATTTTCTATCACATATGTGTATTTAGTGTCTGTGATACATCCTTTGAGTTAATGGTAATGATAATTCATATTTTCAAGAGTTGAAAATTTAAGACATGAATAATCATTATTAACTCATAAAATACTCCCGACCATAGGATCATCACGAGGATGGTGATTGATCCGGAAGGTTGGTGTACAATCGCTTCTCTTTAGTAGATGAGTCTTGAGTCTACGGTGTGGAGACACCGAGCGAGAGTACAGGTACTCGTTAGAGAATGAGGGCACTGAGCGTGACCACCTCGAGTAGTCATTAGGAAGTCTACCTTCTCGTCAATGACTGACTCGATGCTGCAGTAGTGTGTCTGGTTCTTTGACCTGAGATGCATCGAGTTCACCTTGAGGGTGTTATAGTTTGACTACACCATTACTCGATCTCCTAGCCATATGGAACCCTGAGGTGTATGTTGGCTATAGCATGTTCATTGTAGGAACTGGATAGCATCAAGATGGAATCTATCTACCTCGGTGGTAGAGGAGCAGCCCTATGATAATCATGAGAATCAAGTCTAGAAGCCCATGGCCATGGTAGAGTGAAATAATAGAAAGAGTTTCTATTTAGATTTTCACATTGGACTTGAATCGAATGATTACATCATATGACAGAGACTAGGGTTTGACGAGTTCACCTTAACCCTAATCTGATCGGGGCTCAAGATAGAAGAACTTAATCACATAGGTAGCTGCACCAAGAGGTTCACATTCAGCTCTGATGGGTTGCCACCATATACTGCTAGGTGTCACTGTGAATTTTGGGAGCAATTAGAATGATTTAGATGATCGATCATTCTAGCTGTTTGAATCAGAAGAGTTCTAATCCATCGAAAGGAGTTTCGATGATGTCGATGATAGAGATCATGACATATCCCATTACCATATAGAACTGAACCTAACTGGGTCACACAAACAAGGGTTTGAATCTGGTGATCATCAATTGAACTGATCTAGTTCAATTGATCTGAATGAGATTCAATTAGGTTCAAGGAAATCGTGCTAGCACTCGATTGAACCTAACGTTCTTCTTTTACTATCATAAATAAGTTGTCCTGACTGAGCCAAAGGAGTTTGTGCTCATCAGAGGCCTTCACTTGGTCTGACTAGCTTGTCCAAGTCAGAAAGGTTGTCTTATTTTGTAAGACATTACCTGCCATTTTTCATCACCTGCCATTTCTTGTCCTTTGACTTTGGTCAAAAGTCTACCTTTGACTGGTCAAATTTGACCATTACACTTTGACTTCGTCCATATGTCACGCACCTATTGGAGAGCTGGTG
>QRFJ01003509.1:0-55157 GCA_006176705.1 Cocos nucifera | reverse complement strand
GTTGAACTAGTTCACCTTAACCCTAATCTGATCGAGGCTCAAGATAGAAGAACTTAATCACATAGGTAGCTGCACACAGAGGTTCGCATTCAGCTCTAATGGGTTGCCACCATATCTGCTAGTGTCACTGTGAATTTTAGGAGCAATTAGAATGATTTAGATGATCCATCATTCTAGCTGTTCGAATCAGAAGAGTTCTTGATCCATCGAAAGGAGTTTCGATTGATGTCGATGATAGAGATCATGACATATCCCATTTACCATGCAGAACTAAACCTAACTAGGGTCACACAAACAAAGATTTGAATCTTGTGATCATCAATTTGAAGTGATCCAGTTCAATTTGATCTAATGAGATTCAATTAGGTTCAAGAAAATCGTGCTAGCACTCGATTGAACCTAACGTTCTTCTTTTTTTACTATCATAAATAAATTGTCCTGACTAGCCAAAGGAGTTTGTGCTTGATCAGAGGGCCTTCACTTTGTCTGACTGGAGCTTGTGTCCAAAGTCAGGAAAAAGGTTGTCTTATTTTGTAAGATATTACCTACCATTTTTTGTCACCTGCTATTTCTCGTCCTTTGACTTTGGTCAAAAGTTGACCTTTGATTGGTCAAACGTTGACCATTGACACTTTGACTTCTATCCATGTGTCACGCACCTATTGGAGAGTTGGTAGGGGCCTGTCCCCCTACTAGAACCTAGCAAGGAGGAGGGCGCACGCCACCCTTGGTGTGTGCCTAAGTTGGAGGCGCCTAGGAGTCCCTGTTGGATAGGGACTCCATCTTCTTTTTGGATTCTGATTAGAGTTCTCCTAAGAACCAACTTTGACTAGTCTTAGGTGCCCTCTAAGGAGGAATCCAGGGGACTCTATTCCCACCAATCAAATTTAGATATGATTTCACAAAGAGTTGTGATTGGTTGGGAAGAAGAGGAGTTGGATCACAGATAGTCTATAAATACGACCCTACACCCAACTCAAAATATATGGGAAAATTAAAATCCCATGCCCTAAGGCTGCCTCTTCCCTCTTCCTCCTTGCCAAACCCACCTTCTTTCTCTCCTCTCTATATCCAAAAGTGTTTTGGACCTTGGTTGGTGCAATTCAGATGAGAGAAAGGTGATTGAAAGCTAGAAGGCTGTGCTGCTGCAAAGGACAACTGCTGATCTTCAAAAGGAGTTTTGAAGATTCTCCAGATCAGATCTAGATCTAATTTTTGGAGATGTGATAGAGAAGAAGAGGATCTCCAGATCCAGTCTAAGTGGATACTAGTAGAGGCCAAGCACTTACATGGATAGATCTAAAACCTTCCGCTGCTCACAGGATCATCATCGGGTAATAGGATTACCCACTTCAAGATAAATTAAATTTGATTTAATTTATCTAATTTTATTTTAATTATTAAAATAATAAGAATTAGATATGAAATATCTCAGATTTGATCTAGATCAAATAAAATTTTTTTTGAATATATCTCTTGATCTGATCAGATCTGAACGAACCTGGTCCAAAAAATTAGGATTTTTCTTCACTTCCATCATTGTAGATGTGTGGGTCCTTCTCGGGATTGATTATTCTCGGCTGGTTACAGTGGCTCAGTTGCACCAAAAAAATGCAGCCACAACTGTTAGGCATTAGATGCTATGAATTGGAGGATGGGTTGGGCTCAATATTTTGGATATGGTGAGAGACCCAATCAGAAATCCAATTCGTGCAAATGATGGGTCTGACTTAACTAAGGAGTGGATCAATATTTCGGACATGGTGAGACTCATAAATTAGAGATCAGAATTAGGTACACCATGATTAGAGAATCATTAAAAAAGAGTTGTCCACTCATCAGTTGATCCATCATCAATAACTATTAGATAAGGTGGTGAGCCAGTCGTTGGGACTGCACCACCCACTAGAAATCAATTGATCGCGAAGATTTTTGCATCTCTGCCCAGGGAGATTAGAGATTTGAGAAAATAGTAGAAGCCTAATTTATTTAAAAATAAAATTTTTAAATAAATTGATTAAGTCTAATTACAAAATCTAACTAGAAACTTTGACTCTCTATAGAAAAATATCTGCATCCAACCCACTAGCTTGTAAGCACACAACGTTCCAGGCATCACCTAGCTCTGATATCATATTGTCGTTCACAATATTTCAGGCATCACCTAGCTCTAATACCAAATTATAGACCCATGATATCGCTTGAACACCAATCATCCTTGACATCATAAGCACCGATATCATGTTGCAGAAGCTCCTGATCTTTAGCACGGATCTGAATGAACCTGTGATATTCTCTATGGGCAGCAAACCACCGATCCTCCACCTAGATCTATGATGGGATGCCTCCCTACTTAGGCTTGAGGGAGATGCCCCCTTCTCTAGGGCTTCTTCAAGAATCCTAGGGTGGCAACTCTAGAAAGAAGAGAAGAAGAGAGTTGAGGGAGAAAAGGTCTGTATTCCATAGCATAATGAAATCCAAATACAACATATGTATTTATAAATAGCCATTAGGCCAGACCAAAAAACTCTCCGACTAACCCAATACATGAAAGCACTCACCGAGCCCATGTACACCCATGTCTCCCATGCTCTCATCCTCTAGATCTAGATCCAACCCATACATGAATTAGCCACCTTAAGACCTCTCAAACCAGGCCTTAAGACCCTTAAGATCAACCCAGACACTAGCCCAAAATAGACCCTCGTGTAACTCTACCTGTGCACAGAGCTGGCTTAGTCTCAGCACTGAGCCGGCTAAGTTCCACTGGGTTGGCTTAGTCTAAAACTAAGCCGGCCCAGTTCTATGCTATGCCAGTAGTCCTAGATGCGCAGCTCTGTATTTTGCCTGTGCTCTGAGACTTAGCCGACCCAGTTTTGGACTGAGTCAGCTAACCTATAAAAAATCTTTTTTCTATAGTCTTAATTTTTTAGCTTTCGTTTCTTGCTTAACCTTGTGTCCTAGATCTTTGAAGCACCAACCAAGCCCCTAGAATCCCTAGAGCTATCATCGTGACTCCTCCCATGGCCTTCCAAGGCTTGGAAGCATCACAAATCCTCACAATCTCTACCTTGGTGCCCCAAGCCTTGGCAAACCCCTCGATAATGACCTCCTGCACATTCTCGCTATCCCTGTGCACTCGATAGCACCTGTACAAACATCGCCTCCGCCAATCCTCTTCAGCTATTATGCATCCTTGAGGCCTTTGGGATGACCGCCTCCACCGTTGAAGACCTATGTTTGCTTCTTGTTACCATCTTAAAATTGTGGGATCCCTTCTGCTTAATAGCTACATCACTTTCTCTAGACTTTCCTAGAGAATCTATAGTATTTCTACACTAGCACATACTATACCACCTGACATGATCTCCTCAGAGCTATATTTATCCACTTGCACATGCTGCTCCATCTAAAACTATGCATCACCGATGCTCTAAACTCATATCAAATTTTCTTTCCACTTATAAAGCCATCACTATGGAGCTCCACCTATATCCAAAGTCCACCTGATGTCGTAGAAGTCAACTCTATCATTGTGTCCCTCGAGGCCAACCATCTAATGTTGCACTGCTGGGCCTGCCACTATACATCGAACACCATCGCTGCCCCTTCGAACCCTCCGCACTCTGTGGACCCCTTCGAAGCTATCTTGGATACCTCCGTAACCCACGGGCACTTTCGAAACTTAAGAGCTCATCCAACTATTCTGAATCCAGCAACTGAACCCTAAAAAATTTCATTCTAGTCCTACTCTTCTGCCCCTACACCAGCCATCACTTGAGTTGCATCCGGAGAACCATCCTCCACCTGAACCGCAACTCTCCCTAGTGTCCCTATAGAAGAAACCTGATTCATAATACTCTCGACTGTCTGAGACCTCCTGGCACTCCCTGAGATCTCCTAGCTCTCCCTAAGACCAGCTCCCGATCATTCTAAGAAGTCATTGACACCATCTGCTGAGATACACTCCTCGACTGCTACACCACCAAGCCTCTCTCAGCCTCTGTGCCTCTAGGGTAGCACTCCTACGGCACTCCAACACTCCCTGATCGTCTCTATGCCGCTCTATAGCTGCCCAACCCTAACTTGCTGGACCTCTATGGATCATCCATCTCCATCACTCCCAAGGCTTCATAAATCCATGCTTTGGTCGAACTATTGAATACATCTCTGACTACTTCTCTCCATCCAGACATCGAAGGATATATAGTCGCTTCTTCAGCCTTCCTTCGATCATTATCCCTTGAAAAACCTCTCTTCAACAATCCTACACTATCCATCTTCCTAGAGAACCCTAATGCTCTCTATTGAGATATCTCCCTTGGCTGCTATATCATCGAGCCTCTCTTAGTCTTGCATCTCAAGGGAAGCACTACTGCAGCACTTTAATGCTCCTAGCCTATCACATCACCATCATACACCCCAACCTTTCCACCAAGATCGATCAGCAAATCATGCACCAAATCCTTCCACCCTAAAAAAATCACTTTTCTTAATCCTCTCAACCTCCATCTTCAACCCGCTGCTCCCGGTTGGCCAAACCATAGCAATAACGAAGACAGATTTGAGACATACCATGAAATCCTTGTGTAGATTTCTGATTTCATCTTGTACGACTTCTCCTTCACTTTCATGTACCATTAGGCTCTGATACCAAATGTAAGCAGACAATGTTCCAAGCATCACCTAGCTCTAATACCACATTGTCGTCCACAACATTCTAGGCATCACCAAGCTCTGATACCAAATTGTAGACCCATGATATCGCTCGAATGTCAATCATCCTTGACATCATAAGCACTGATATCATGTTGCGGAAGCTCCAGATCTTTAGCATGGATCTGAAAGAACCTGTAACGTTCTCTATGGGCAGCAAACCATCGATCCTCCACCTAGATCTATGATGGGGTGCCTCACTCCTTGGGCTTGAGGGAGATGCCCTCTTCTCTAGGGCTTCTTCAAGAACCCTAGGGTGGTAACTCTAGAGAGAAGAGAAGAAGAGAGTTGAGGGAGAAAAGGTCTGTATTCCATGATAAGTAGTAAAAATATACTAATAAAAGTGTTAAATTATAAAATAAATTAATTTATTTTTTAAAAAATTGATACTTTTATTAATCTTATGTAGGAAAGAAGGCCATCAATATGAAGATCTTATTTTTTTGATTTAGATAAAATAAATTTCAGACAAAACGGACTTCAAACGAGCCCGAAATTAAATTTCAAAAAAAAAAAGTTGGTCCGATTCAAACCAACTCAAAAAAACCAGCTTAGCAGACCGTCTGATTCAACTGCACCCAGCAGACTGACTCATTGATGCAACGCTGATGCTAGGCTGACGTCAGTATTTTTCGTGGCGCATGGTGGACCGATTGAAGGGCATTTTGGGGATTTCACATGGAAAAGCGTGCTTCAATTGGCTGAAGAATGCGGTGGTCCATGCAACACTAGGCTCGTGCATGGTCTATAGAGGATAATTTAGAAATTTTGTCTAATCTGATGGGCGCCTTTCACTGGGATTTGATCGGACAGTCGAAATGCATGCACCGACGAACGGCATTCGTAGCTCCCGATCGAGATCCAATGGTTGAGATTCATCCCAACTTTAAACTAAAGATTAGAAGCTTTTCTGTACATGATCTGATGGCCTAGATTCAATCCAATGATTGATCTGACGGTTGCCATGAATTTTGACTTGATCTGGGATATTTTAACAGATTTTTAAATGATTTTTGGATTGTTTGATCGACATCTGATAAGTGGTAAAAATATACTAATAGAAGTAATAAATTATAAAATAAGTTAATCTATTTCTTTAGAAATTAATATTTTTATTAATCTTATGTAGAAAAAAAAGGCCACCAATACAAAGATCTTATTTTTCAGCTTCAGATGAAATAAATTTTAGGCAAAATGGACTTCAAACGAGCCCGAAATTAAATTTCAAAAAGAAAACTGGTCTGATTCAAACCGATTCAAAAAATCGGCTTAGCAGACCGCCCGGCTCGATCGCATCAGCAGACCGACCCACTAACGTAGTGCTAACGGTAGACTAACGTCAGCATTTTTTATGGTGCACGATGGACCAACTTGAGGGCGTTTCGGGAATTTCACATGAAGAAGCGCACTTCGATTGGGTGAAGAATGCGACGGTCCACACAACACCGAGCTCGTGCATGGTCTACAAAGGGTAATTTAGAAATTTTGTTTGATGCAATGGGTGCCTTTCATTAAGATTTGATCGAATAATCGAAAAGCATGCGCTGACGAATGGCATCCGCAGCTTCCGATTGAGATCCAACAGTTGAGATTCATCTCGACATTAAACTAAAGATCAAAAGCTTTCTTTGTGTGTGATCGAACGGTCCAGATTCAATCCAATGATTGATCCAACAGCTGGCATGAATTCCGACTTGATCTAGGATATTTTAAAGAGTTTTTAAGTGATTTTTGGACCATTTGATCAACATCTAACGGTCAGAATCATCCAGATCCTAATTTGAGTTATTTTGGGAGTCTTAAACCTAATTTTCAAAAGATTTCAGTAAAAAAAATTGATCTTTGGGCTATAAAACCTGCTGTTGCCATAGAAAAAAAGGAGAGAGGAAGAGAAAAAAAAAGAGAAAAGGGAGAGAGTCAAAGAAATAAAAAAACAAAAAGAGAAAGAGAGGAGAGAGGTAGAAAGAGAAGAGAGATTTATGAGAGAAAGAAAAGAATTTTTAACTTTTTTTTTTCGATAATCAAGACATCGATCAAGGAGCTTCTTGTTCTTCACTAAGTTCTCCACACCAAGAGCAATGGACAATCAATTTCAGCAATTAAACAGTCTAATTTTTCTATGCTTTTTATTTTATTTATTATTTTTGAACTTGTTATCATGAACTAAATTTTGTTTTACTAAGGCTAAGGTGTAGCCACTCTTTTGATGCAATATTTAGTATGATTTATTTTTAATTTTAAATTTTATTCATGAGGAGTATATAAATCTGATCTTAATGCTTTTAGATTACTGGCCATCTTCTAATTGATCTGATGAACATAGATGTTACGGACCAAGTACATCTATGTTATTGCTTCTTGATTATATACCTTGTATTATGAATCAAATTAGAATTCATATGCATGCAAAAATTTTAGTGCGCTTTGGACGCAGCGTATTTTAATTAGAGGGTTTCACAAAACTTAATGCATTAATATTTATTTAAATTACACCTGGACCAAAGGATAATTAATAAATATTGATAGTTTTGCTATGCCTGGACCAAAGGGTAGTGAATAAATTAGGAGACTCCACCGTCACATGAAATAAAATTAATCTAATAACCTGAATATTGTATTGACTGAGTTGGTGAACCGATTGCCTTAGTAATCCATTGCTCTTAAGTTTAAAACCCTAATAATTTACACTCTCTCTATTTCTTAAAATTTTTAATTATTTTTTTATTTTATTCTTTAATTTTTTTATTCTCATAAATCGATCTTCTAAATAAAGCATAGGAAAGAGCTTTTCAGTACTTATTTTTCAATCCTCTAGGGATGATACTCTACTCATTCACTTTATTACTTGATCGACTGGTGCACTTGCCATAGCTATAAATTAGCACGCATCAAGTTTTTGGCGCCGTTGCCGGGGATTGTGTCTAAAATAATATTAAAATTTTGATCCTAGCTTTACTTTAAAATTTTATTTTTAATTTTTATTATTTTTAAAAAAAAAATTTTTAGTGCATGACACGTACTGGACATAGTAACTTACTACCTTTAGATCCAAAAATTGAAAGGACCATTAGAAGACTACAACAAGAAAGAAACATGGCAGCTGAAGATCCTAACGACATCAATCTAGGATTGGATATGGCGATCGAAGGACAGCATGAAGCTATTCGACCAGTACATCATCCATTAAATGATTACATCACACCATCTATAGCCGATGCAGCTTCGAGCATCAGGAGACCGCCTGTACGAGCAAACAACTTTGAAATAAAATTGGTGATGATCCAGATGATTCAATCAACTGTCCAATTCAGTGGACACGTGCATGATGATCCGAATGCCCATATTTCTAATTTTCTTGAACTTTGTGATACTTTTAAAATTAATGGGGTGTTGGATGATGCTATTAGATTAAGGTTATTTCCTTTCTCTTTACGGGACAAAGCTAAGAGTTGGCTTCATTCTCTTCCTGCAGGTTCTATCACAACTTGGGATGTCCTAGCCCAAAAATTCTTAGCCAAGTACTTTCCACCTTCCAAGACTGCCAAGATGCACAACGATATCACTTCCTTTATGCAGATGGATATGGAGACACTATATGAGGCTTGGGAGCATTTCAAGGAACTGCTGAGGAGATGTCCACATCATCAACTACCCGTATGGCTTCAGGTACAAACTTTCTATAATGGTTTATCTCCTACTAATCATTCTATGATTGATGCAGCAGTAGGAGAAACCATTAACTAAAAAATGGAGGAAGAAGCCTTCGATCTAATCGATGAGATGGCATCAAATAGCTATCAGTAGCAGACCGAACGCATGATACCAAAAAGACTAGCAGCTGTACAGGGAGTAGATTGCGTGCCAACTTTACTACCTAAAATTGCAGCCCTTAGAGCCAAAGTCAACAACTTAAAGGGAACAGCTATGCATGTTTAGAGCATCACCTGTGACCAATGTGGAGGAGGACACGATACAAGCAATTGCCAAACAGATAATCCTTTTGCTAAAATAACTGGTACAGCTAATTGTGTTGATAATTTTTTCAGACCGCAATAAAACAATCCCTACTCCAACACATACAATCAAGGATGGAGGTAGCACCTAAATTTCTCATGGAGTAATCAAAATGCAGCACAACAGCCAGCCCCAGAATTTCAAGTACCTGAAAAAAAGTCCAACATGGAAGAGCTAATGGTCAAATTTATGTAAAACCAAGAAGCAACTATAAAAAATTTGAAAGCCAAACTTAGGCAGGACCAAACAGCAGCAATTCAAAACTTGGAGATGCAAATAGGTCTAATGGCTAAGATAATCTCTGAGAGATCTCAAGGATCCTTGCCAAGCAACATAGAGACCAATCCAAGGGAGCAAGTCAATGCTATCATCTTAAGAAGTGGTACAAAGCTAGAGGAGCCACATCAGAAGAAAGAAACTGAAGAGCAAACTATAAATAAGGAACCATCAACTAAAATTCATCAGTCACCAAAACAACCAGCAGATGGATAGTCTCCAGGTATACTATTTGTCGATCCAAATGTGAAGCCCTACGTACCGCCACTATCATTCCTAGAGAGACAAATACTGCATCCAGATAAGGAAATTTCTAACTTTTTCAAAATATTAAAAAATTTATATATTAATATTCCTTTTGTAGATGCTATTACTTAAATGCCTAGGTATACCAAGTTTGTCAAAGAAATCCTAACAAATAAGAAAAAGCTGAAGGAGCATGAGAGAATAAATTTGAATGAAGAATGCTCAACAATACTTCAAAATAAATTACCACAGAACCTAAAAGATCCAGGGAGTTTTACTATCCCCTACATTATTGGTGATTGTAGTTTTGATAAAGTTTTATATGATTTAGGAGCAAGTATTAATCTCATATCTTTTTCTATTTTCAGGAAGATGGGTCTAGGAGAATCGAAGCCTACCACTATTACCCTTCAATTAGCCGACAGATCCATTAAATATCCAAAAGATATAGTGGAGGATGTCTTGGTAAAGGTAAATAAGTTTATTTTCCCTATTGATTTTATTATTCTTTATATGAAAGAAGATTATGATGTACCTCTTATTTTAGAGAGATCCTTTTTAGCTACTGGAGGAGCTTTAATAGATGTTCAACAAGAAAAATTAATTCTTAGAATCCAAGACGAACAAGTTACTTTTAATGTTTTTAAAGATACTAAACATCCTGATGACAATCAAACTTATTTTCTAATTGATATTATTGATAATTCAGTATATGAGAATTCTGTAGAAAATAGGTTTGAGACTATAAAAGCTAGCAATGTTCAATTGAAAGAGGGCTCAACCAAACATTAAAGTATTCCAATTGAAGTGGCACCAGATTGATCCACTTTAAAACTCAAAGAAAGTCAAGCTGAAGACTATAAATTAGAACTACTAGATAGGTTATTTCTTTTCTTTTTTGTTTTGATCATTTTTCTTTTATTTTTTAGTAATTTATTGTTGCTCTTTTACTGCTTTGGTGTGTATTTTCAATTTTACAGAAAAATCAATAAGAGCTCAAGCAAAATTTCAAAGCTCTAAAGAACCAGGCTGAACTAAATTAGGTGTATTCCTTCCTATCCTTTATTGCACCCTTTATTTTTCTTTCTCCTTTAAGACAATGTAGAATAAGTTAGGGGATAAAAATAAAATAATAATAATAATAATAATAATAATAATAAACCATGTGTCAAGAAGAAAATCTTAAGCAAGATTGACTGGACAAGTGATAAAAGATAGAATTATTTGCTAATGAATGTAACGAGTTAAAGAAGTAGATTAGTTGGTCAACTTTTAGCAGCCTACTTAGGTCATTAAAAGACTATTAGCACTTCTAACTGCACATGCATACTAACAAGGCAAAGTAGGTATTGATTATAAGGCTAACTGAGGATTCAATTATCACTGAAAATTGGTAATTAATATACATTCTAATCAAAGAAACTTGAATTTAAGGAAAGAGCTACCTACCTAAAAATAAAGTGCAAAAGATAGAGTATATGTGGATTGCCCAAAGCCTAGTAACTGGATCTCTGCACCTAGGTCAAGTATGGAAATTCATGTAAAATGGTGAAGGAAAGGCCAGGATGCTCAGCACAGCAAAAAAAAAAAGGGGCAGTGTGAAAGCTACATTAATTCATGAGTATAAAATTGAGAATGTATAGAAAATTAACCAAAATAAGTGATAAGAGAGGATACTTTTGTTCTTTTAATTTAATACTGAAATGCTAAAGTTAGTCATCATGAACACAAGTGCTGTAGATCTTTGATGTACTCTAAGGAAGTTTTTAATTGTATTGACTAAAAAATTTGCTTCTGAAGCTCAATGCTTAATTAGCAGTATTTTCTAAATTTTTTGATCTTTAGTCCTAGATTTTATTTTTGTGATGGATAATCTTATTGAAACATGGTATTAAATAAAATATTGCTAAGAGACTAGCAATGACTAAGTTGAGAGGTGTGATAAATGATAAAAATATACTAATAAAAATATTGAATTATAAAATAAATTAATCTATTTCTTTAAAAATTGATACTTTTATTAATCTTATGTTAGAAAGAAGGCCACCAATACGAAGATCTTATTTTTTTGGTTCAGATGAAATAAATTTTAGGCAAAATGGACTTCAAACGAGCCCGAAATTGAATTTCAAAAAAAAAAATCGACCCGATTCAAATCGGTTCAGAAAATTGGCTCAGCAGACCGCCCGGCTCAACCGCATTAGCAGACCGACCTGCTGATGTAGCACTGATGGTACGCTAATGTCAGCATTTTTTGCGGTGCATGATGGACCGACTTTGGGCATTTTGAGAATTTCACATGAAGAAGCATGCTCCGATTGGCTGAAGAATGCGGTGGTCCATGCAACATCGAGCTTGCGCATGGTCTACAGAGGGTAATTTGAGAATTTTGTTTGACCTGATGGGTGCCTTTCATTGAGATTTGATTGGATGGCCGAAAAGCATGCACTGATGAATGGCATCCACAGCTCTCAATCGAGATCCAACGGCTGAGATTCATTCTGATGTTAAACTAAAGATCTGAAGCCTTCTTTGTGCACGATCAGATGGCCTAGATTCAATCCAACGATTGATCCAATGGCTGGCATGAATTTTGACTTGATCTAAGATATTTTAAAGGATTTTTAAGTGATTTTTGGACCATTTGATCAACATCTAACAGGCAGAATCATCCAGATCCTAATTTGAGTTGTTTTGGGAGTCTTAAACCTAATTTTCAAAGGATTTTAGAAAAAAATCGATCTTTGGGCTATAAAACCTACTGTTGCCATAGAAAAAAAAGGAGAGAGGGAGAGAAAAAAAAAGAGAAAAGAGAGAGAGTCAGAGAAATAAAAAAAAAAGAGAAAGAGAGGAGAGAGGTAGAAAGAGAAGAGAGATTTATGAGAGAAAGAAAAGAATTTTTATTTTTTTTCGACAATCAAGACATTGATCAAGGAGCTTCTTCTTCTTCACCAAGTTCTCCACACCAAGAGCAATGGACAATTAATTTCAGCAATCAAACAGTCTAATTTCTCTATGCTTTTTATTTTATTTGCTGTTTTTGAACTTATTATCATGAACTAAATTTTCTTTTACTAAGGCTAAGGTGTAGCCACTCTTTTGATGCAATATTCAATGTGATTTATTTTTAATTTTAAATTTTATTCATGAGGAGTATATAAATCTAATCTTAATGCTTTTAGATTATTGGCCATCTTCTAATTGATCTGATGAACATAGATGTTATGGACCAAGTACATCTATATTATTGCTTTTTGATTATATACCTTGTATTATGAATAAAATTAGAATTCATATGCATGCAAGAATTTTAGTGCGCTTTGGTCGCAGCGCATTTTAATTAGAGGATTTTACAAAATTTAATGCATTAATATTTATTTAAATTATACCTGGACCAAAGGATAATTAATAAATATTGATAGTTTTGCTATGCCTGGACCAAAGGGTAGTGAATAAATTAGGAGACACCACCGTCACATAAAATAAAATTAATCTAATAACCTAAATATTATATTGACTGAGTTGGTGAACTGATTGCCTTAGTAACCCATTGCTCTTAAGTTTAAAATCCTAATAATTACACACTCTCTATTTTCTTAAAATTTTTAATTATTTCTTTATTTTGTTCTTTAATTTTTTTAATCTCATAAATCAGTCTTCTAAATAAAGCATAGGAAAGAGCTTTTTAGTACTTATTTTTCAATCCTTTAGCGATGATACTCTAATCATTTACTTTATTACTTGATCGACTAGTGCACTTGTCATAGCTATAGATTAGTACGCATCAACATCCAACGGTCAGAATCATCTAGGGTCCTAATTTGACTTATATTGAGAGTTTTAAACCTAATTTTTAAGAGGATTTCGATGGAAAATCCACCTCTTAGCCTATAAAAAGGTCTGTTGCCGAAGAGAAAAAAAAAAGAGAGGAGAGATAGTAAAAAAAAAGAAAAAAAAAGAGGAGAAAGAGAGGAGAGAGGTAGAAAGAGAAGAGAGATTTTTGAGAGAAATGGAAGGATTTTTAATTTTTTTTCTTCTTCTTCCGACAAGCAGAACATTGATCAAGGAGATTCTTTTCTTTTTCACCAAGTTCTCCACACCAAGAGCAACGGACAATCAATTTCAATAATCAAACAGTCTAATTTCTTTATGCTTTTTATTTTATTTACTATTTTTGAACTTGTTATCATGAACTAAATTTTTTTTTACTATGGCTAACGTGTAGCCACTCTTTTGATGTAATATTCTGTGTGATTTATTTTTAATTTTAAATTTTATTCATGAGGAGTATATAAATCTGATCTTAATGCTTTTAGATTACTGGCCATCTTCTAATTGATCTGATGAACACAGATGTTACAGATCAAGTACATCTATATTATTGCTTGTTGATTATATACCTTGTATTATGAATCAAATTAGAATTCATATGCATGCGAGAATTTTAGTGCGCTTTGAACGTAGCATATTTTAATTAGAGGGTTTCACAAAAGTTAATGCATTAATATTTATTTAAATATACCTGGACCAAAGAATATTTAATAAATATTAATTATTTTGCTATGCTTGGACTAAAGGGTAGTGAATAAACTAGGAAACTCCACCATCACATGAAATAAAATTAATCTAGTAATTTGAATATTGTATTGAATGAGTTGGTGAACCGATTGCCTTAGTAATACATTGCTCTTAAAGTTTAAAACCCTAATAACTACACTCTCTCTATTTCCTCAAAATTTTTAATTATTTTTTTATTTTGTTCTTTAATTTCTTATTCTTATAAATTGGTCTTCTAAATTAAGTATAGAAAAGAACTTTTCAGTACTTATTTTTCAATCCTCTAGGGATGATACTCTACTCATTCACTTTATTACTTGATTGATTGGTGCACTTGCCATAGCTATAGATTAGCATGCATCATTCCACAGCATAATAAAATCCTAATACAACTTATATATTTATACATACCCATTAGGTCCGACCAAAAAGCTCTTCAGCTAATCTAATACATGAAAGCACTCATCAAGCCCATGTACACCCAGTCTCCCATGCTCTCATCCTTTGGATCTAGACCCGACCCATATATGAATTAGCTACCTTAAGACCTCTCAAACCAGGCCTTAAGATCCCTAGGATCAACCCAGACCCTAGCCCAAAATAGACCCTCGCGTAACTCTGCCCGCGCACTGAGCCGGCTCTGTCTCAGCACTGAGTCGGCTAAGTTTCATTGGGTCAGCTCAGTCTGAAATTGAGCTGGCCCAGTTCTGTGCTGTGCCAGCAGTCCTACATGTGCAGCTTTCTATTTTGCCTATGCTCTGAGACTTAGCCGACCCAGTTTTGAACTGAGTCGGCTAACCTACAAAAATTTTTTTTTCTATAGTCTTGATTTTCCATCTTTGGTTTCTTGCTTCACCTTCTATCCTAGATCTTTGAAGAACCAATCAAGCCCTTAGAATCATCGGAGCCATCATCATGACTCCTCTCATGGCCTCTTAAGGCTTGGAAGCACCATAAATCCTTATATAGCTCGTATCCTGGACACCTACAAACTGATCGAACCCAACTTCAAGGATTGGCTTTGAAACTTCAAAGTTATTTTGGATTTCAAGAAGTTGATTCATGTGTGGGAACAAAACCCTCCCACTTTACCAGCCCATCCATCCACTGATCAAAGAGCATCTCTAGAGAAGTGGATGGATGATGATAACAAAGCCAAGTATTACATGTTGGGTTCGATGTCTGATGAGCTTCAGCACCAACATGAAGATATTAAGACTAGCCGCCAAATGTTAGTTCACCTGCAAGAGTTATTTGGTGAATAAAGTCATGCAGCCAAATATCAACTCATTAGAAGACTTTTTAAGGCTCAAATGCATGATAGATAGTCGATCTAAGATTATTATCTGATGATGATCAAGGACTTAGAAGATCTTGAGAAGCTCGATGTCAAGTTGGATAAGGACTTGTAGATTGATATAATTCTGCAATCCTTGACTAATGTGTATGGGCAGTTCATCATGAACTACCATATGCATAAAATACAGAATACTCTGATAGAACTTATGAATATGCTGGTTACTGCTGAGCTTTTTATGAAAGGTTCTAAAGGCTCAGTACTTACTGTGGAGCGGACTTCTTTCAAGAGAAAATCTTTTGGAAAAAAGAAAAAGTTTATGAAGAAATAGAAGGTGGATGGTGGGACGAAGAAGAAGATAGAGCTAAAGAAGAAGGCCGCTAACAAAGAAAAATATTTTTGTTACAACATAGACGATCATTAGAAGCGGAACTGCCCCTTGTTCCTGGCCAGTCTGAAGAACAAGAACGGGAAAGATCCTTCTGAAGGTATGCTCGTTAAAGAATCTAACCTTACAATTTTTTCTACATCCAGTTGGATGCTTGACTTTGGTTCTAGTGCTCACTTATTCACTTCTATGTAGGGTCTTAAGGATAGCATGAGGCTGAGGGATGGTGAGATGATCCTACACATCAAAAATGGAGCAAGAGTTGCGATAGTGGCCATGGGATCCTACCCTCTGCGATTATCGTTAGGATTAGATTTAGTTCATAAAGACTATTTTTATATGCCTGCAGTAAGCAAGAATTTGATTTCTATTTCATGTTTAGCACAGGAAGGCTATGTAATTAATTTTCTTAAGGACCATTGTAATATTCTTTTTGAAAGAAATAAAATTGCAAGTGGTTACCTTATAAATAGTCTCTATCAGTTACATATTGATGTTTCTATTTTCAGTATCGAGCAAAACATGAATGCCATAGGATCAAAATGACCTAGGGATAGTCTAAATGATAGGTATCTATGGTACCTTAGGCTAGGAAGTCAGGGTTAATAAATTAGAAAAATCTAGGCTATTAAGTTTGTTGACTTTCGAGTCATATTTGATTTGTGAATCATACCTTCATGGCAAAATGACCAAGCTTTCTTTTGTAGAACATGGGAAAAGGGCCACAGACCTACTTTTTCTAGTACATACTAATGTGTGCGGCCCATTTGATGTATCAGCTTGAGGTAACTATGTGTACTTCATCACCTTTATCGATGATTTATCTCGATACGGGTATGTGTATTTGTTGTGATATAAATCTAAAGCTTTTGAAAAGTTCAAAAAATTCAGACATGAAGTAGAAAAATAAACTAGAAAATTCATTAAGGTTCTTCAATCAGATTGAAGAGGTGAATACCTTAGTCAGAAATTCCTAGACTATCTTAAGCAAAATGACATAGTCTCTCAATGGACTCCACCTAGAATATATTAACTCAATGGGATTTCAGAACAAAGAAATTGGACCTTATTAGATATGATCCAATCTATGATGAGCTTCATGAACCTCCCTAAGTTTTTTTGGGGACATAGTCTAATGACCGCTATATATTTACTAAATAAAATTTTCTTTAAAACCATTCCAACCACACCATATGAGATATGGAATAGTAAGAAACAAAGTCTGAGTCATCTCAAAATTTGGGATTGTTCGGCTCATGTCAAGAGACAACAGATGGACAAGTTAGAGTATAGATCCTTTAGAGCTTGGTTCATAAGATATCCTAAAGAGTCATTAGGATATTATTTTTATATTCCAGAAGACCATAATGTGATTATGAGTCGACATGCCATTTTTCTTAAAAAATAGTTTACTCAAGATGGTGGCATCGAAAGGTAGATTAGGCTCGAGGAGAAAGTCTTCCAAGAGCAACGAGCTAAGGATCCTATGAAACTCAATCAAATTGAGCTAGTTCAATCACTACCTCCTCCCCCTTGTAGATCAGAAAGGATTTTTCATCCTCTTGAAAGGTACTTAAGTACTATTTTAGAGGACATAAAGGAAATATTTCTTATAAAAAATGGGGTTCATGATGATGATCCCAAAACCTATGATGAGGCGATATTAGATATCGACTCTGAGAAATGGTTAGAGACAATGAAGTTAAAGATTGACTCAATGCACTTGAACCAAGTCTGAGCCTTGGTAGATCCACCTGAAGGTATAGTACCTATTGGGTGTAAATGGATCTACAAGAGAAAGATAGGTGCAAATGAGAATGTGGAGACATTCAAGGCTAGGTTAGTGGTGAAAGGGTATAGTCAGCGTGAAGGCATTGACTATCAGGATACCTTCTTGCCAGTAGCCATGTTAAAATCCATCCGCACATTGCTTGTTGTTGTAGCCTATTTTGATTATGAAATATGGCAGATGGACGTGAAAATGGTCTTCTTAAATGGATATCTTGAGGAAGATATCTATATGGAATAGCCACTAGGTTTCACATCTGGTGATACTGATCACAAGATCTGCAAGCTGCAAAGGTCCATCTATGGACTTAATCAAGCATCTTAGAGCTGGAATGCTCATTTTAATGATGTGATCAAATCATTTGGATTCATCAAGAATGAGGAGAAACCATGTGTATTCAAAAAGGTCAGTGGGAGCACTATTGTCTTTCTCATATTGTACGTGAATGACATCCTCCTTATTGGGAATGATATTCCCATGTTGACCATAGTTAAAATATGGTTATCAAAAGAGTTCTCTATGAAAGACCTAGGAGAGGCATCCTTTATTCTAGAAATTATGGTCTATAGGGATAGATCGAATAGGATGCTGGGTCTCTCACAGAAGATGTACATAGAGGAGGTACTAAAGAGGTTTAGCATGGAAAACTCCAAGAGGGGATTGGTGCCCTTCAGACATGGCATTCATCTCTCCAAGAAGATGTGTCCCAACATACTTGAGGAGATTGAACGCATGAGCAAGATCCCTTATGCTTCGACAATAGGGAGCCTCATGTATGCCATGCTATGTACATGACCTAATATCGCCCATGCTGTGAGTGTCACGAGTAGATATCAATCGAATCCAGGTGAAGAGCACTAGACTTTTATGAAATGTACCTTAAGTACTTGAGAAGGACAAAGAATATGTTCTTGATTTTTGGTAATGGAGAACTCCAGATCCAGGGTTATACAGACTCAAATTTTATGTCTGATATAGATGATCGAAAGTTGACATCTAGTAGTCTGTTTGTGTGTAATGATGGTACTATCAACTGAAAGAGTTTCAAGCAGACTATGATAGCAGATTTCATCATGGAAGTAGACTACATTGCTACATTGAAAGCTACAAAGGAGTTATTCTGGTACAAGAAGTTCACCACAAAACACAAAGTGATGCCATCAGATGCCGTTCCTCTGTATTGCGATAATAATGGTGCCATAGTTCTAGCTATGGAGCCAAGGTCTCATTAGAAATTCAAGCACATCGAGCGATGATTCTACCTCATCTGTGATTACCTCGAGAAGGGTTACGTCGACGTCAAGAGAGTCGACTCCGTAGATAATGCGGTAGATTCACTGATGAAGCTTTTAGGCTAGCAAAAGATCGAAGCACATCTTGAGAAGATAGAGCTTAGATTTGTAGCCAATTGGCTTTAGGTCAAGTGGGAGTTTGTTAGATGTGTGCCCTAAAAGTCAGATTGGCAATTACTTGTAATACATTTCTAAGGATAATTTTATAATTTTGACTATAAATTAATAAATAAATTTTTTTCTATCATAGTGTGTATTTAAAAGTATCTGTGATACATCCTTTGAGTTAATGGTAATGACAATTCATATTTTCAAGAGTTGAAAATTTAAGACATGAATTTTCATAATTAACTCATAAACTGCTGCTGACCATAGGATCATCATGAGGATGCTAATCAATCCGAAAGATTGGTGTACGATCACTTTCTTAGGATAGACGTGTCTTGAGTCTATGGTGTGGAGATATTGGAGCGAGAATACAGATACTCGTTAGAGAACGACGGCACTGAGCGTGACCACCTCGAGTAGTCATAAGGAAGTCTACCTTCACATCGATGACTGACTCGATTCCATAGTGGTGTATCTGGTTCTTTGACCTAAGGTGCATTGATTATTTATCTTGAGGGTGTTATAGTTTAACTATACCATAACTCGATCTCCTAGCCATTCAGAATCTTAAGATGTATGTTGGCTATAGCATGTTCATTATAGGAATTGGATTGCACCAATAAGATATCTATCTACATCGATGGATGAGGAGTAGCCCTATGATGATCATGAGAATCGAGTCCATAAGTCCATGTTCATGGCAGAGTGAAGATGATAGAAAGAGTTTCTATAAGGGTTTCACATAGGACTCGAATCAAATGATTAATTCATATGGTGGATATTGGGTTTGACGATTTCACCTTAACCCTAATAATATTGGGGCTCAAGATAGAAGAACCCAATCACACAGGTAGCTACACTAAGAGATTTACTTTCAGTTCTGATGGGTTGCCACCATATACTACTAGGTGTCACTGGTGGATTTTGGGAGCAATTAGAATGATTTTAATGATCGATCATTCTAATTATATGAATCAGAAAAGTTCTGGTCCATCGAAAGGTATTTCGATGATGGAGATCATGAAATGTCTCATTACCATATGAAACTGAATCTAATTGGATCACACAAATAAGGGTTTGGATCTGGATGTCATCAATTAAGCTAACCTAGTTCGATTGATTTGGATTAGATCCAATCAGGTTCAAGGTAATCATGCTAGCACACAATTGAGCCTTATTTTCTCCTTTTGTAATCTTTCTAATTCATTACAACTGAGTTAAATTTGATTAACTCATTTCTATATCTTGAATGAGTTTATTTTCATCTGATTGGAATAAGTCTAGATCAGATTAATTATGAAAATTAAATTAATTCCTAGTGCAATTGGACTAGGATCAATAGTTGACCCAATTGAGAGAATTGAGGGTCACATGATCAAAGAATTTTAGAAATTTCTTTAGAAATTATTTTGCTCTACTTTTTGGATATGTGATAGGGCACGAGATATACTTTGGGTGTGAGAAATTTTGTAATTTTTGGAGGTGCCAAGACTAGATTTTGATAGAGTTTGATTTGGATCAAACTCTTGAGGGAAGAGTCCTAGACACACATGGACTCTTCCTTATCCTTTCATGCTCCAACCTTTCAGATGAATTTTTGGCATCAAAACCAGATGAGATCTGGAATTTTTTGTGGATATCAGGTCTAAGAGTCCCAATGGTTGAATTAATAAGGTTTTTGGTCAAAAAGGGACTCTTCATGGCACTATGTCTTGTATAAGAACTCTTCTCACAAAATTGCCTCAATGTAATTTATTTTTTCCACACCTAAAGGACCCTTTTCTCTGACATCCACACCCACTCTATCCTCTCTCTCCCTCTCTTCTACATGCCTAAAAAGTTAGGCATAAATCTGAGTTGAAGGTCTAAGATTTTTGGCATAAGATTCATCATCTATGTGACGGTGTTCGTGAGATGAATAGACTGCCCTCAGAAGTCATTTTGAAGGCTTTCCAAATCAAATCTAGATTTGATTTTTGAAAAAAAGATTTATGAGGAGAAGACATTCAGATCATGTCTGACTAAATATCGGTAGAGGCCAAGCGCATGTGTGGCTCCTTCTAGAACCTCAGGAATCAACAGGATTATTATAGTGTAATTAGAATACCAAATTAGGTACTTGAAATTAAATCTAATTTAATTTTATTTTTAACTTTTAATATCAGATCTCTATGATCAGATCTAAGAAGTCTTAGATCTAATTAAGATTTTAGAAAAAAAATTTAAAATATTTCTTCAGATCCAATCAGATCTGAACGATCCTGTGCTAAAAAAATAGATTTTTCCTTCATACTCCTCATCTACAGATCTCCTATTGGTGCAATCTAATTCCTACAATGAACATGCTATAGCCAACATACAACTCAAAGTTTTGAATGGCTAGAAGATCAAGTTATGGTGTAGTCAAACTATAACACTCTCAAGGTGAACTACCAATGCACCTCAGATCGAAGAACCAGACACACCACTATAGCATCAAGTCAATCATTGACGAGAAGGTAGACTTTCTTATGACTGCTTAAGGTGGTCACACTTAGTACCCTTATTCTCTAATGAGTACCTATACTCTCACTCCAGTGTCTCCACACCATAGACTCAAGATGCATCTATCATAAGAAAGTGATCGTACACCAACCTTCTGGATCGATCACCATCCTCGTGATGATCCTATGGTCGAAAATAGTTTATGAGTTAATTATAAAAGTTCATGTCTTAAATTTTTAACTCTTAAAAATATGAATTATTATTATCATTAACTCAAAGGATGTATCATAGATACTTTAAATACACACTATGATAAAAAATAAATATTTTATTAATTTATAGTCAAAATTATAAAATTATCCTTAGAAGTGTATTATAAGTGTTTAGCCAATCTAGCTTCTATGATACACATCTAACATCAAACCCTATAGTAGTATCAGAGCCTCCTTTATTAGGTTAAATCATATATTCATATGCTTATAGTCTTATAACATAATGTATAATATAATATGATCATATTTGATAATTCATGATTAGATTATGATGTACATCATTCTGTAAGGTTGCCCTGGCATAGTGGTGGATGTCCGCCATATGGTAGATGGTTGTCCTAGAATGATGGAATCTAAAGTAGCATGCTAGTTTGTTAATATGAATGACTATGATTTATCATGATTGACGTGATCAATGCATTCAAATATTTCATATGAAATATTATGATCATTGTAAAGATGTTATTTGATTAGAAGGTGCAAAGAGACCAGTAATCTCACATTTAAATTATATTAAGTTATAGTGCATTTAACCAAAAGCAGAACTAGTCTGGATGTAATTAATGGATCGGTGTCTAGAAAAGTGGTTCATGATTGGTAAAGTGAATATGATTTATAATTGTTTCCATTGTTGGTTAACTTGTTGGTGTCTAAAAAAAGCAATGGAGGGACTCTCCCACCTCTCTCTCGCTTACCTGACCAATTAGATTAATTTAATTCTTGATTGGAGTGCTTAGTGTTATATTCACTATATGAAGGCCTTCCTTCATGCTACATCATTATTATATCACGAACCATAGTAACATTATTGTGCAACCATAAGGCCTATTATAGGGACTAATGTAATACTATCCTGGTGCATAAGATGCTTACAGAATTTTTGGATATGTTGCTTTATTATGCATCCACAAGGGCAACAATATTCAAATTTGACTATACAGAAATGAAGGGTCTTAAATATTATAGTTTATTGTGCAAATATAAGGCTATTAATATTTTAAAGGCCAGGATAATATTAAGAATTGCATGAGATGCAATTAGAAAGAGTTTTCTACCTTCGAACTTGTAAAAGATTTGTTGTGCAACCATAAGACGTTTTATGAGGAATTAGGATCTCAATACTACAAAGAAAACTAATTAAAATTTCTCAATCATTATAGAGAAGGGCTATAATGCTCGATAGAATAGTGGAAGACACCATTAAACTATAGATCTAATTTAATTATGTATGTCATCATGAGTTGTTTGCTTATGTAATATTCTTTATAATATAGATTAAATTCTATATGGCTTCTTCACTTTTTGTGTGTGGAATATTAGATTTAAATAAATTGATCAATCCCAATTATATGGACTGGTTGAGAAATCTTAAGATTGTACTCAATCAAGAAAGGATCTCCTATATCCTCGATGCCCCTAAACTTGAGTTGGTAAGGAAGGATGATACTGAGCAGGAGGTAGCCACATATAAGATACGGCAAAATGATTCTTTAACTATTAAATGTATCACACTAGCCTCTATGAGTAATGAATTATAGAGGCAGCATAATGGCATGGACACCCAGTCCAAATTGCTCAATCTAAAAGAGCTTTATGGAGAATAGTGTAGAACTGCAAAATATGAGATATCTAAGCAATTATTTTGTGCTAGGATGGCAGAAGAATCATCCATATAAGATCATGTTCTGATGGTAATTAACCTGATCACTCGATTAGGTTTATTAGATTTTATTATGGATGGTGAGTTGAGTTAGGATTTGATCCTGCAACCACTCGCAAAAAGTTTATCGTGAACTATCACATGAACAAACTGAATACTTTCTTGTATGAGCTGTTAAATATGCTCAAGATAGTAGAGAGCCATATCAAGAAAGATAATGCTCCTCTTCTTCTTATGGATGGGATCTCAAAAAAGAAGGCAGACAAAAAGAGTTCAAAGAGGAGGCTGAACCTTAAAGGTGGCATAAATAAGAGAAAGAAAGGAAAGAAGGCTTCCAGGTAAGCGACTTGCTTTTACTACAACAAAGTAGGTCATCAGAAAAGAAATTAAAAGGCCTTCCTTGCAACTGTAAAGGCTGGTGCAAGTATTGCACCAAAAGGTATGTATGAGATATATACAATATTGTCATTAAACTCTTCCATTTCAAACTCTTAGGGACTAGATATCGCCTGCGGTTCTCGTATATGCAAATTTTTGGAGGGGCTGTAGAAAATTAGAGTTCTGAAGAAGGGTGACTTCAAGCTTTACGGTGTTGGAGGAGAGTCCATCTAAGCAGAAGCTATAGGGATAAATTTCTTGAAGTTGACTTCTGAAAAGATCTTAGAGCTGATAAATTATTATTATATGCCTAAGATTATTAAAAATATTATTTTTGTACCTTTGTTGTTAAAATAAGGTTATGAAATTGATGTAATGAGTAATGTTTGCTCAATCAAATATTCTAATTAAGTTATTTGTTATGGCATTTTTGATAATGATCTTTTGACTCTATCTCTAAATGACAATGTTTTATATATTGATGAAACTAGAAAATGAAAGAGAGAATAAATAAATAATATTTTACTTTGGCATTGTTGACTTGGTCATATAAGTGAGACAAGAATTAACAAGTTATATAAAGAAGAGTTCTTTGATCCTTATGATAATGAATCATTAGGAACTTGTGAATCTTGCCTTATGGGTCAAATGACCAAGCCTTCATTTAGTGGACATGGAGAAAGGACAAGTAAGTTATTAGGACTTGTGCATATAGATGTATGTGGTCCTATGAAAACCCAAGCTAGAGATGGATACCCTTATTTTATTATGTTCACTGATGATTTATCTAGGTTTAGATATGTGTATCTTATTGTTGGGGATAAGTTAGCTCCTTTTGAAGCCCAATAAGAAATCCAGTCTTGGTATAATTCTCTAGAACTGCAACGACTATGGTTGAACTTCGATCAGACTGCGCTCCTATTCTAGTCCATTTTGGAAAGGTCAACCTCCAACTCATGCGTGCCAGATGATCTTCTTGGTTGTAGTTATCAGCTCCTCTTGTTAGCTATGGTACAGGTTTGACATCATGGACTTCGATCGGATGAACTTGAACAATGAAAGTAATTACCTTCCAATAGATAGAAAGACTCTAAAGATCGAATCTGGCATGATTCAACACAAGCTGACCTTGAAGATAGCCAAACTCCTCTTCGATTGAACCTCCTACCAACTTTATCCCTCTATTATAGTCGACAAATCTCACCAGTCTTATATTAAGGATCTCGGACTAGCAGAACTCTTCCCTATTCGAACTTCTGTACCCCACTTTATGAATGTTAGACCTTACACTAGCATCAAGAACTTTGGTTGCACAAACTTAAATCAGTAAAAGGATCTCGTCATTAATGTGAGTCCGAACTTCTCCTTAGGGAGCTTAACTGCAGTCTTAATCAACAGATCCACTATCCTTTAAACTTTCAATCTAGAATAGTTATCCACTTGTGAACAATCTTTATGGCAACTGAACTTTCGGAAGCAGTTGCGACTACACCATCAAGATGCTCTGAATCCCAGCACTCACCCACCTCAGCTCTTAGTCAATCTCGGACTCCTAGTATCCCAACCGAACTTCTTTAAGGAAAATCGAGCAGTGGTCCCTTTAGAGAGCATGCTGTTCTCTTGTCTAAATGTCTACACTTATACTCGACTGACCTTGAAGATGGCCGGACTCCAGAGAGCTATCAAAAGCAATGCCAGCAGAACCCAAAAGAGATTGCAACACCACCATCCACTACATAATGGCTGACCTTCGGGTTCGACTGCTTTGGCTTCTAGTTTAACACCTTCAACATGAACCACCCACTATTAAGCACAGATGGCTCCAATCTCTTGTCCGAACATCAACCAATGATTCTCAACCGACCGACAAGTCGCAACAAAGGATAGCCACTCTCCATAACAAATTTCATGTAGCCAGAGTGGCCCACTAGCGGATAGTTATGGCTGTCACTATCATTCTGTTATGAGCTCTGCCTATATAAAGAACCTCCATAGATATGTTTTTCTCTCTAAGCTCTCTTCTCTATTCTAATTCTCCTGAGTACTTTATTCTTGTTGGCCAAAGAACTAACTTGAGCGTCAGAGGTTCCTGCCAGAGCCACCCACCTCCATTCTAGACTTCTTCTTGCAGGTCTCTTTAGCAGCCTCGTCTTCACCAACTTCGGTTACTCTGGCAGCAACATCATTTTTTGCACCAACAGGATTGACGCTAGAGAAAGGGCTTCTAGAGTTCTTATTCTAAAAGGACTACCCAGATGAGTTTATCTTCTTCCTCTCCCCTTCAAGCTCTTTTTCTCTAATCTTTTCTATGTTCTTACAAGATGCCGCCTAAGAAAGCTTCAATCCAGCAATCCATCACCTCTGCTGTTAGATCTCAGTCGGATCAACCTACTCCAATCTCATCACCAAAATCTCAACCTCCACCAGCAGTCATGGTAGATCTAGAGCAGTTTAACCTGCTAGTGCAGCAAGTTAGAGGCCTCATTGAAGCAGTGCAGGCCATGCAATAACCCCCAGCTCTAGTTTAGCTAGAAAGACCCTTGTCGAAATATCAAGATCCGGTACAAGAAAAGCCCACTTGGGTGAATGAGCCAGCAACTTTGGCATCGGCACCATTTTTTGCACCAATACTTATAAAACACAAATCCAAAGTTTTTGATAAATTCAAAGAGTATCAAAGTATGGTCGGAGGTTTATCATTTTTGATAAATTAAAAATGATAAACCTCTGACCTATACAAATAGGGTATGGACTTCATGTACACCAACAAAGTATGGACTTTCGTTAATGCACCAGAGGGTATGAACCCTATTTGGTGTAAATGGGTCTATAAGAAAAAAATTGGAATAGATGGCCAAGTTGAAACCTATAAAGCTAGATTGGTGGCTAAGGGTTTTAGGCAAAAACAAGATGTAGATTATGATAAAACATTCTCACCTGTTGTCATGCTCAAATCTATTTAGATTATGCTTGCTATAGCAGCATACCATGATTATGAAATATGGCAAATCGATATGAAAACTGTCTTTCTTAATGATTTTCTTAAGGAAGAGGTTTACAAATCACAGCTAGAAGGATTTATCTCAAGTGATAGAGTAAATCAGGTATGCAAGCTTAAGAAATCTATTTATGGATTAAAGCAGGTTTCAAGGAGTTGGAACATCCATTTTTATATTATAGTCAAAGAGTTTGGCTTCATCAAAAATATGGATGAACCTTGTGTGTACAAGAAGATTAGTGTGAGTGCCATAATTTTCTTAATTTTATATATATATGACATACTTCTCATTGGGAATGATATCTTAATGTTGCAATCAGTCAAATTATGGCTATCAAGTAAGTTTTCCATGAAAGACTTGGGAGAAGCATCCTATATACTTAGTATTAAGATCTATAGGCATAGATCTAAGAGGATGCTAGGCTTGTCCCAGTCTAGGTACATTGACTTACTGCTGAAAAGATTCAGTATGGATGGGAGTAAAAGTGGTTACTTATCCATGAGTCAAGGCATACATCACTTTAAGAAGACGTCTCCTAAGATACCTGAAAAGAGAAATAGAATGAGTTCTATTCCCTATGCTTCGGTAGTAGGATCAATAATGTATGCTATATTATGTACCAAGCCTGATGTTGCTTATACCTTAGAAATAGCTAGTAGATTTCAGGCTGATCCAGGAGAAGATCATTGAAAAGTAGTGAAAAATATTCTTAAGTACTTGAGAAGAATTAAGGATATTTTTCTAGTATATGGAGGATCTGATCTTAAATTAGAAGGATATTCTGACTTTAGTTTTCAATCAGATCTAGATGATAGCAAATTCATTTTAGGATATGTTTTTACTCTAAATGGTGGAGCAGTGAGTTAGAAGAGTTCTAAGCAGCAAACTATAGCTGACTCAACCACTGAGGTAGAGTATATAGCTACAAGTGAAGCTGCCAAGGAAGCTATCTGGATGAAGAAGTTCATCATTGTATTAGGTGTCATTCTTGAGATTGAGAACCTAGTACCACTTTACTATGTAATACTGGAGTAGTTGCTCAAGGAAAGAAACCAAGTTCTCATCATAAATCCAAGCACATTCTGAGATGCTTCAATCTTGTTCATGAGATTGTCAAGAGACAAAATGTAGTCATTAAATGAGTAGATACAAAAAACAGCATAATAGACCCATTTACTAAGGCTCTACCATAGCAGCAGTTTGATCTCTATCATGATTGTATGGGGTTTATAGGGGTAATTAACCCCCGCTGAAGTCCATGGCCATCGACCTCCACTCTATGGGAATTTGCCTATTTTCTCAACAACAAGTCTATATTACAAAACTTGCCAAAAGCATATTGAAGCTCGGTCCTTCCAGACAAACTCCTCCAATTACATTTCTTTCAGACGAACTCCTTCAGCCATGCTTCTTTTAGACGAATTTCTCCAATCGCGCTCTTTCTAGATGAACTCCTCTAATCGCGCTCCTTTCAGGCAAACTCCTCCAGTCATGCTCCTTCTGGTTGGACTTCTTTCAGGATGAACTTCTTTTAACCAATCATGAATTCGCTAAGTCCACGTCGTGCCCGCCTATCAACTGAATTGGTCTAAAAGGACCTCGTCATCAATGCAACTCCAAAGCGACCTTAGAACTCCATTGCTCAATCTAAAATTCTCTAAATCACTGAAGGAAGCACCAACGAATTCTCATCAAGCTTATCAAAGCCCAAACTTCATCAAATGGATCCCAACTACCTATAAGTCATGGCAAATCATAGCCCACTCTATATAACAAACTCCATATGGTCGAAAAGGCCCACTACCAGATGGTTATGGCTATCATCATTAGTTTGTTACATGCTCAATCTATATAAAAAATCCTCCAGATATATTTTTTTTTAAGCTCTCCTTTTCCACTATTACTCTGCTCTTTTTTCTCCTAAGTACTCTATTTCAGTTTGCTAGAAAACTGACTTGAGCATTGGAGGATCCTACCAGAATCATTCATCTCTGGTTTGGGCTTTTCTTTGTAGGTCTCATCGATGATCTCATCTACTCTAGCTTCAGTAAATTTTGGCACCAGCATTATTTTCTGTACCAATAGGATTGGTACTAGAGGAAGGGCTCTTGAGCCTTTGTTCTAAAAGGAGTGCTCAGTCGAGTTGACCCTCTTCCTTTCTTCTTTAATTCTTTAGATCTCTTTCTCTTGATCTCTCTATTCCAATGAAAATGCCACCAAAGAAGACAACGACCCGACGATCTACTGCTTCTATGGCTAGATCTGGCTCAAATCTGCCTGCTCTGATCCCATCACCAACACCACAACTCCCTCCACCAGCAGCTATAATGGATCTAGAGCAATTCAACCTGTTGGTATAATAGGGTAGGGGCCTTATCAAAATGGTGCAAACCATGCAGTTGTTAGATATATGTGTCATAGAAGCCAGAATTGGCTGACACTTGTAATACACTTCTAGGGGTAAAATTATAATTTTGACTATAATCAATAAAATGAGTTATTTTCTATCACATGAGTGTATTTAGTGTCGGTGATACATCCTTTGAGTTAATGGTAATGATAATTCATATTTTCAAGAGTTGAAAATTTAAGACATGAATAATCATTATTAACTCATAAAATGCTTCCGACCATAGGATCATCACGAGGATGGTGATTGATTTAGAAGGTTGGTGTACAATCGCTTCTCTTTAGTAGATGAGTCTTGAGTCTATGGTGTGGAGACATCGGAGCGAGAGTATAGGTACTCGTTAGAGAACGAGGGCACTGAGCGTGACCACCTCGAGTAGTCATTAGGAAGTCTACCTTCTCGTCAATGACTGACTCGATGCTGCAGTGGTGTGTCTGGTTCTTTGACCTGAGGTGCATCGGTAGTTCACCTTGAGGGTGTTATAGTTTGACTACACCATTAACTCGATCTCCTAGCCATTCGGAACCCTGAGGTGTATGTTGGCTATAGCATGTTCATTGTAGGAACTGGATTGCATCAAGATGGAATCTATCTACCTCGGTGGTAGAGGAGCAGCCCTATGATGATCATGAGAATCAAGTCCAGAAGCCCATGGCCATGGCAGAGTGAAATAATAGAAAGAGTTTCTATTTAGGTTTTCACATCGGACTTGAATCGAATGATTACATCATATGACAGAAACTAGGGTTTGACGAGTTCACCTTAACCCTAATCTGATCGGGGCTCAAGATAGAAGAACTTAATCACACAGGTAGCTGCACCAAGAGGTTCGCATTCAGCTCTGATGGGTTGCCACCATATACTGCTAGGTGTCACTGGTGGATTTTGGGAGCAATTAGAATGATTTAGATGATCGATCATTCTAGCTGTTCGAATCAGAAGAGTTCTGATCCATCGAAAGGAGTTTCGATGATGTCGATGATAGAGATCATGACATATCCCATTACCATACAGAACTGAACCTAACTGGGTCACACAAACAAGGGTTTGAATCTGGTGATCATCAATTGAACTGATCTAGTTCAATTGATCTGAATGAGATTCAATTAGGTTCAAGAAAATCGTGCTAGCACTCGATTGAACCTAACGTTCTTCTTTTACTATCATAAATAGTTGTCCTGACTGAGCCAAAGGAGTTTGTGCTCGATCAGAGGCCTTCACTTGGTCTGACTGGAGCCTGTCCAAGTCAGAAAAGGGTTGTCTTATTTTGTAAGACAATACCTGCCATTTTTGGTCACCTGCCATTTCTCGTCCTTTGACTTTGGTCAAAAGTTGACCTTTGACTGGTCAAATGTTGACCATTGACACTTTGACTTCTGTCCACATGTCACGCACCTATTGGAGAGCTGGTGGGGGCTTGTCCCCCTGCCTGAAGCTGGCAAGGAGAAGGGCGCATGCCAAGGGTGGCGTGCGCCCAAGCAGGAGGCGCCCAGGAGTCCTTGTTGGATAGGGACTCCATCTCCTTTTTGGATTCCGATTAGACTCCTCCTAAGAACCAACTTTGACTAATCTTAGGTGCCATCTAAGGATGAATTCAAGGGACTCTATTCCCACCAATCAGATTTAGATCTGATTTCATAAAGGGTTGTGATTGGTTGGGATGAAGAGGAGTTGGATCATGCATAGTCTATAAATAAGACCTTGCGCCCAACTCAAGAATAATAATGAGAGAACACAATTCCCATGCCCCAAAGCTGAATCTCTCCTCCTCCTCCTCCATGCCAAGTCCATCTTCTCCCTCTCCTCTCCATGCCCAAAGTAGTTTGGATTCTCAGTTGGTGCAATCCAGATGAGAGAAAGGCAACAGAAAGCTAGAAGGCTGTGCTATTGTAAAGGACAACTGCTGATCTTCGAAAGCTATTTTGAAGATTCTCCAAATTAGATTTAGATCTAATTTTTGGAGATGTGATAGATTAGAAGAGGATCTCTAGATCCAACCCAAGTGGATATCGATAGAGGTCAGGCATTTGCGTGGCTAGATCCAGAACCTTCCGCTGCTTACAGGATCATCAACGGATAATAGGATTACCCTACATCAAGGTAAATTAAATTTGATTTAATTTATCTAAATTTTATTTTAATTATTAAGAATAATAAGAATTAGATCTAAAATATCTCAGATCTAATTTAGATCAAAGAAAAAATTTTTGAAATATATCTCTTGATCCGATCAGATCTGAACGAACCTGGTCCTGAGAAATCAGGATTTTCCTTCAACTGGTATCAGAGCCAAGGTTCTAAAGTATTTAGATCTAATTTTAAATTTATTTTAATTAAAAAATAAGTGATTTTAGATGTCACATGAGATGTGATCAGATCTAAAATTAGAAAAATTAAAATTAAATGATTTGGATCTAAGATTAGAAAATATGCATGACTAGTTCTAAAATAGAATAGTTCTATAGAATAGTCTTGCATGTTTATAATTTAATTTGATTAAATCATATTTTAGATCTATTTATTTATTATTTTTTGATATTATAATTATTATAATAATATCTAAAAAATAGCAAATAAAAATTATTTAATTTTAAACATCATATGAGATATGATTGATGCATGTCTAGACTAGTTGTAGAATAGTTCTACATAGTTGTCTAGATTAGAGTTTATTTTGATAAGATCAATTTAAATCTAATTTTTTAGATTATTATGAGATAATTTAGATCTGAAAATATGCATGATTTCGATACATGAGATGTATGCAAAATATGCCATGATTAGATCTAATTTGTATATGAGATATATGATATAGATCTAAAACTATTTTGTAGTATTACATGTTCCTGATTAAGGCATTCCTCTTAGCCGTCCGATCATAAGAATGAAGAAGGATTTAAAGGCCCTCTCCTCCCATCCGATGGGGTGTTCTTATGACGTGTAGGGGTGCTGCATGTTCGTCCTTAATCAGAAATCCAAAACTTACTTTCTGCAAAACCCTAGATCCTGAAACCCTAGGATTTATTGTGCATATTTTATTTATGAACCCTACTTAATTAAAGAATTAAGATTATGGAATATTAATTAGGTCTAAAATTGAGAATTTTCAGATCTAAGACATATTCATAATACTGGGTTCGGGCTTGGGTAGCTCAATTAGGTCTAAGCGGTTGATCAAACCGAATCAAGAGTTGGTTAGATGGGATCAACAATGCTTAAATTGACCAGCCTAATAGGATTAAGTCTGGGTCAAGATCGAGTCACGATCAAGCAAGACCTAATTAGGCTCAGAGGTTAGAGTCTGGATTGTAGGCTAACCCAATTGGTTCTGGCTCAATAATTTGGTGTCTAAGGTAAGTTTGGCACATACGACCGACTGATTTTTAATTGGGAGCTACTCGACCTGAATGCATTCTTGTATGAGTTAATGGCATATCCCTTCCACCGGTCTCACTTACCTGGCCATATCTGTTGACTCAGTTCTGATTTGAGGTGGTCAATAATCCGAGCTAACCCATGCCACTAGGTTAGTCATAATTGTTATGACTATGACAAGTCTAGTTTAATGAGACCTGAATCAATTCTTCCTAAGAAAAGATTAAGTCTGAGGTCTTCCACCATTGTAGATGTGCGGGCCCTTTTCGGGGTTGATTGTTCTCAACTGGATACAGTGGCTCAGTTGCACTGGAAAAGATGCAACCATGTCTATTAGGCATTGGATGCTATGGGCTGGAGGATGAGTTGGGCTCAATATTTTGGATATGGTGAGAGACTCAATTAGGAATCCAGTCTGTGCAAATGGTGGGTCTGACTTAACTAAGGAGTGGATCAATATTTTGGATACGGTGAGATTCATGAATTAGAGACCAAGTTTGGGTGCACCATGATTAGAGAATCATTGAACAAGAGTTGTTCACTCATTGGCTAACCCATCACCAATAACTGTTAGGTGAGGTGATGAGTCAGTTGGTGAGACCGCACCACCCACTAGAAATCATTAATCATGGAGATTTTTGCATCTCTACAGAGGGAGTGTAGGGATCTGAGAAAATAGTGGGAGCTAATTTGTTTAAAAATAAAATTTCTAAATCAAATTGGTCAAGTCATAATTACAGTATCTAACTAGAATCTTTGACTCTCTACAGAAAAATATCTGCGTCCAACCCATTAGCACGTATCCTGGACACACATAGACTGACCAGACCCAATTATAAAGATTGGCTCAGGAACTACAAAATTCATTTTGGGATTTTGAGAAGTTAACCCATGTATTGGACCAGGACCCTCCCACCTTACCAGCCCGTCCATCCACTGAATAGAGAGCGTCTCTGAAAAAATGGATAGACGAAGATAATAAGGCCAGATATTACATGTTGGGCTCGATGTCTGATGAGCTCCAACACCAACATGAAGATATCAGGACTGCTCGCCAAATGTTGGCTCACCTGCAAGAGATGTTTGGTGAACAGAGTCACGTAGCCAAGTATCAAGTCATGAAATGACTTTTTAAGGCTAAGATGCATGATGGGCAGTCAGTCCAAGATCACTGTCTGATGATGATCAAGGACTTGGAAGAGCTTGAGAAGCTCGATGTGAAGTTAGACTTGGATCTGCAGAACGATGTTATTCTGTAATCCTTAACCAATGCATATGGGCAATTCATCATGAATTATCACATGCATAAACTTCAAAATTTTTTGGCCGAATTAATGAATATGTGAAGGAAAAATTTGGATTTCCCGTACTAGGTTCGTTCAGATCTGATCGGATCAAAAGATATATTTTAAAAAATTTTTTCTTTAATTCAGATCATATCTGAGATGTTTTAGATCAGATTCTTATTATTTTAACAATAAAAATAAAATATAGATAAATTAAATCAAATTTAATTTACCTTAAAGTAGGGTAATCCTATTACCCGTTGATGATCCTGTAAGCAGTGAAAGGTTCTGGATCTAGCCACGCAAGTGCCTGGCCTCTACCAATATCCACTTAGACTGGATTTGGAGATCCTTTTCTTCTCTATCATGTCTCCATAAATCAGATTTGGATCAGATTTGGAGGATCTTCAAAACACCTTTCGAAGATCAGCAGTTGTCCTTTGCAGCAGTGCAGCCTTCTAGCTTTCTATCGTCTTTCTCTTATCTGGATTGCACCAACCAAGATCCCAAACTACTTTGGTCATGGAGAGGAGAGGGAGAAGATGGGCTTGGCATAGAGGAGGAGGAGAGAACCAGCCTTGGGGCATGGGAATTTTCAATTGCCTCTTGAGTTGGGCGCAGGGTCATATTTATAGACTATGCGTGATCCAACTCCTCTTCTTCCCAACCAATCACAACCCTTTGTGAAATCAGATCTAAATCTGATTAGTGGGAATAGAGTCCCTTGGATTCTTCCTTAGATGGTGCCTAAGACCAGTCAAACTGGTTCTTAGAAGAAGTCTAATCGGAATCCAAAAAAGAGATGGAGTCCCTGTCCAACAGGGACTCCTGGGCGCCTCCAGCTTGGGCACACGCCAAGGGTGGCGTGCGCCCTCCTCCTTGCCAGGTTTTGATAGGGGGACATGCCCCCACCAGCTCTCCAATAGGTGCATGACACATGGATAGAAGTCAAAGTATCAATGGTCAACATTTGACCAGTCAAAGGTCAACTTTTGACCAAAGTCAAAGGACGAGAAATGGCAGGTGACCAAAAATGGTAGGTATTATCTTACAAAATAAGACAACCCTTTTCAAACTTGGACAGGCTCCAGTCAGACCAAGTGAAGGCCTCTGATCGAGCACAAACTTCTTTGGCTCAGTCAGGACAACTATTTATGATAGTAAAAGAAGAACGTTAGGTTCAATCGAGTGCTAGCACGATTTTCTTGAACCTAATTGAATCTCATTCAGATCAATTGAACTGGATCAGTTCAATTGATGATCACCAGATTCAAACCCTTGTTTGTGTGACCCAGTTAGGTTCAGTTCTGTATGGTAATGGGATATGTCATGATCTCTATCATCGACATCATCGAAACTCCTTTCGATGGATCAGAACTCTTCTGATTCGAACAGCTAGAATGATCGATCATCTAAATCATTCTAATTGCTCCCAAAATCCACCAGTGACACCTAGCAGTATATGGTGGCAACCCATCAGAGCTGAATGCGAACCTCTTGGTGCAGCTACCTGTGTGATTAAGTTCTTCTATCTTGAGCCCCGATCAGATTAGGGTTAAGGTGAACTCGTCAAACCCTAGTTTCTGTCATATGATGTAATCATTCGATTCAAGTCCGATGTGAAAATCTAAATAGAAACTCTTTCTATTATTTCACTCTGCCATGGCCATGGGCTTCTGGACTTGATTCTCATGATCATCATAGGGCTGCTCCTCTACCACCGAGGTAGATAGATTCCATCTTGATGCTATCCAGTTCCTACAATGAACATGCTATAGCCAACATACACCTCAGGATTTCCATATGGCTAGGAGATCGAGTAATGGTGTAGTCAAACTATAACACCCTCAAGGTGAACTGCCGATGCACCTCAGGTCAAAGAACCAGACACACTACTGCAGCATCGAGTCAGTCATTGACGAGAAGGTAGACTTCCTAATGACTACTCGAGGTGGTCATGCTCAGTGCCCTCATTCTCTAACGAGTACCTGTACTCTCGCTCCGGTGTCTCCACACCATAGACTCAAGACTCATCTACTAAAGAGAAGCGATTGTACACCAACCTTTCGGATCAATCACCATCCTCGTGATGATCCTATGGTCGGGAGCATTTTATGAGTTAATAATGATTATTCATGTCTTAAATTTTCAACTCTTGAAAATATGAATTATCATTACCATTAACTCAAAGGATGTATCACAGACACTAAATACACATATGTGATAGAAAATAACCCATTTTATTGATTATAGTCAAAATTATAATTTTGCCCCTAGAAGTGTATTACAAGTGTCAGCCAATTCTGGCTTCTAGGGCACATATATCTAACAATCTCCCACTTGTCCTAAAGCCAATTGGCTACAAGTCTAAGTCCCATCTTCTCAAGGTGGGCTTCGATCTTCTGCTGGCCCAACGGCTTTGTAAGTGGGTCTGCCACATTATCTATGGAGTTGACTCTCTTGACCTTGACGTAACCCTTCTCGAGGTAATCACGGATGAGGTGGTATCGCCGCTCAATGTGCTTGGATTTTTGGTGAGACCTTGGCTCCTTAGCAAGGGCTATGGTGCCATTGTTGTCGCAGTATAGAGGAATGGCATCTGATGGCATTACTCCTGATTTCTGCAGCAAACTTCTTGTACCAGAATGCTTCCTTCGCAGCCTCTGATGCAGCGATATATTCTGCTTCCATGGTGGAATCTGCTATCATGGTTTGCTTGGAACTCTTCCAGCTGACAGCACCACCATTGCACACAAATAGACTCCCAGATGTCGACTTTCGATCATCTACATCGTGTTCTTCACATGATAACATCCGAGTCATGCATGTATCTCTGGACTTGGAGTTCATCCGTTACCAAAGACCAGTACATCATATCCCATCCTATGCTTCACCTAGATCTTTCATGGAGAATTTCTTGGACAACCATATTTTGACTGTTGTCAATCATGGGAATATCATTCCCAATAAGGAGGATGTCATCCACGTACAATACGAGGAAGACAACAGCGCTCCCACTGACCTTTTTGAAAACACATGGTTCCTCTTCATTTTTGATGAAACCAAACTTTTTGATCACATCATTGAAATGAGTGTTCCAGCTCCGAGATGCTTGCTTAAGTCCATATATGGACCTTTGCAGCTTGCAAACCTTGTGATCAGTATCACTGGATGTGAAACCTAGCGGCTGTTCCATATAGATATCTTCCTCAAGATATCCATTTAAGAATGCCATTTTCACGTCCATTTGCCATATTTCATAATCGAAATAGGCTGCAATGGCAAGCAATGTGCGGATGGATTTTAGCATAGCCACTACGGAAAAGGTATCCTGATAGTCAATGCCTTCGCGTTGACTATAACCTTTTGCCACTAGTCTAGCCTTGAATGTCTCCACATTCCCATCTGCACCAATCTTTCTCTTGAAGATCCATTTACACCCAATAGGTACTATACCTTCTGGTGGATCTACCAAGGTCCAGACTTGGTTTGAGTGCATCGAGTCAATTTCTGACTTGCATTGCCTCTAGCCATTTCTCGGAGTCGATATCTGATATCGCCTCGTTGTAGGTTTTGGGATCATCACCATGAGCACCATTACCTATGAGGAACATTTCCTCTACTTCCTCTGAAATAATACCTAAGTATCTTTCAGGGGGATGGAAACTCTTTCCGATCTACGAGGTGGAGGAGGTAGTGTTCTTATTGGCTCAACCTGATTTGGTTCCAATTGGTCCTTAGCTCGTTGTACTTGTGAGACTTTCTCATCAAGCTTAATCTGCTTTCCAATGCCGCTATCTTGAATAAACTATTTTTCAAGAAAGATGGCATGTCGACTCACAATCACATTGTGGTCTTCTGGAATGTAGAAATAGTATCCTAATGACTCTTTAGGATATCCTATGAATCGAGCTCTAAAGGACCTAAACTCTAACTTGTCCGCTTGTTGTCTTTTGACATGAGCCGGACAACCCCAAATTCTGAGATGACTCAGACTTGGTTTCTTACCGTGCCATATCTCATACGGTGTGGTAGGAACGGTTTTAGAGGGAACCCTATTCAGTAGATAAATTGAAGTTAACAATGAATGTCCCCAAAGAAAATCAGGGAGGTCTGTGAAGCTCATCATGGATCGAACCATATCCAATAGAGTCCGATTTCTCCATTCTGAAACCCCGTTGAGTTGAGGTGTTCCTGGTGGAGTCCATTGAGAGACTATGCCATTTTCCTTGAGATAGTCTAGGAATTTTCGGCTAAGGTATTCACCTCCTCGATCTGATCGAAGAACCTTAATGGGTTTTCCAGTTTGTTTTTCTACTTCATGTCTGAATTCTTTGAACTTTTCAAAAGCTTCAGACTTGTGTCTCATAAGATACACATACCCATACCTAGACAGATCATCGGATAAAGGTAATGAAGTAGACAAAATTGCCTCTAGCCGGCACATCAAATGGGCCGCACACATCAGTATGTACTAGGGCAAGGAGATCTGTGGCCCTCTCCCCATGTCCAACAAAAGGGAGTTTAGTCATTTTGCCTTGAAGACAAGATTCACAAGTTGGATATGACTCGGAAAGTCAATGGACTCAATAGCCCATTTTTCTCCAATTTGTTGATCCTATCTTCTGCTATATGACCTAATCTCAGGTGCCATAGATATCTGTCGTTTGGACTATCCCTAGGTCGTTTGGCATTCACGTTTTGCTCGATAGTTAGAACAGGTACATCAATATGTAGCTGATAAAGACCATTAATAAGGAAACCATTTGCAATTTTATTTCTTTCATAAAGAATGTTACAATGGTCCTTAAAGAAGGTGATCACATAAGCCTTCTTGTGCTAAGCATGAAACAGAAATCAAATTCCTGCTAGCTGCAGGCACATAATAACAGTCTTTCAAAACTAAGTCTAAACCAGATGGTAATCGAAGAGGGTATGTTCCCACGGCTACTGCAGCAACTCTTGCTCCATTACCGATGCGTAGGATCATGTCTCCATCCCTCAGCCTCCTGCTATCCTCAAGACCCTGCATAGAAGTGCACAGATGAGCACTAGAACCAGAGTCAAGCACCCAACTGGATGCAGAAGAAACCGTAAGGTTAGACTCAATAACGAGCATACCTCCAGAAGGACCTTCCTTCTTGTTCTTCAGGGTGGCCAGGTAAGTAGGGCAGTTCCGCTTCCAATGGCCGTCGCTGTTGCAATGGAAACACTTTCCTTTGCCATCAGCGGCCTTCTTCTTCGGCTTCTGCCTTCTTCTTCTTTGATCCTTCCACCTTTTGCTTTTTCACAGACTTTCTTTTTCTTTCCATAAGACTTTCTTTTGGAAGAAGTCCATTCCATAGCAAGAACTGAGCCTTTAGAACCTTTCATAGAAAGCTCAGCGGTAACCAGCATATTCATTAATTCGGCCAAGGAATTTTGAAGTTTATGCATGTGGTAATTCATGATGAATTGCCCATATGCATCAGTCAAGGATTGCAGAATAATATCGTTCTGCAGATCCAAGTCCTAACTTCACACCGAGCTTCTCAAGCTCTTCCATGTCCTTGATCATTGTCAGACAGTGATCTTGGACTGACTGCCCATCACGCATCTTAGCCTTAAAAAGTCATTTCGTGACTTGATATTTGGCTGCGCGACTCTGTTCACCAAACATCTCCTGCAGGTGAGCCAACATTTGGCGAGCAGTCCCGATATCTTCATGTTGGCGCTGGAGCTCATCAGACATCGAGCCCAACATGTAATATCTGGCCTTATTATCTTCGTCTATCCATTTTTTCAGAGACGCTCTCTGTTCAAGTGGATGGACGGGCTGGTAAGGTGGGAGGGTCCTGGTCCAAATACATGGGTTAACTTCTCGAAACCCAAAATAATTTTGTAGTTCCTGAGCCAATCTTTATAATTGGGTCCAGTCAGTCTATGTGTGTCCAGGATACGTGCCAATGGGTTGGACGCAGACATTTTCCTGTAGAGAGTCAAAGATTCTAGTTAGATACTGTAATTTATGACTTGACCAATTTATTTAGGGAATTTTATTTTTAAACAAATTAGCTCCCACTATTTTCTCGGATCCCTACACTCCCTCTGTAGAGATGCGAAAATCTCCATGATTAATGATTTCTAGTGGGTGGTGCGGTCTCACCAACTGACTCATCACCTCACCTAACAGTTATTGGTGATGGGTTAGCCAATGAGTGAACAACTCTTGTTCAATGATTCTCTAATCATGGTGCACCCAAACTTGGTCTCTAATTCATGAATCTCACCGTATCCGAAATATTGATCCACTCCTTAGTTAAGTCAGACCCACCATTTGCATAGACTGGGTTCCTAATTGAGTCTCTCACCGTATCCAAAATATTGAGCCCAACTCATCCTCCAGCCCATAGCATCCAATGCCTAATAGACATGGTTGCATCTTTCCGGTGCAACTGAGCCACTGTATCCAGCCGAGAACAATCAACCCCGGGAAGGGCCCGCACATCTACAATGGTGGAAGACCTCAGACTTAATCTTTTCTTAGGGAGAATTGATTCAGGTCTCATTAAACTAGACTTGGCTTAGTCATAACAATTATGACTAACCTAGTGGCATGGGTTAGCTCGGATTATTGACCACCTCAGATCAGAACTGTGTCAACAGATATGGCCAGGTAAGTGAGACCGGTGGAAGGAATATGCCATTAACTCGTACAAGAACGCATTCAGGTCGAGTAGCTTCCAATTAAAAACCAGTCGGTCGTATGTGCCAAACTTACCTTAGACACCAAATTGTTGAGTCAGAACCAATTGGGTTAGCCTACAATCCAGACTCTAACCTCTGAGCCTAATTAGGTCTTGCTTGATCGTGACTCGATCTTGACCCAGACTTAATCCTATTAGGCTGGTCAATTTAAGCATTGTTGATCCCATCTAACCAACTCTTGATTCGGTTTGATCAACCGCTTAGACCTAATTGAGCTACCCAAGCCCGAACCCAGTATTATGAATATGTCTTAGATCTGAAATTCTCAATTTTAGACCTAATTAATATTCCATAAATCTTAATTCTTAATTAAGTAGGGTTCATAAACAAAATATGCACAATAAATCCTAGGGTTTCAGGATCTAGGGTTTTGCAGAAAGTAAGTTTTGGGATTTCTGATTAAGGACGAACACGCAGCACCCCTACACATCATAAGAACACCCCATCGAATGGGAAGAGAGGGCCTTTAAACCCTTCTTCGTTCTTATGACCGGACGGCCAAGAGGAACGCCTTAATCAGGAACATGCAATACTACAAAACAGTTTTAGATCTATATCATATATCTCATATACAAATTAGATCTAATCATGGCATATTTTGCATACATCTCATGTATCGAATCATGCATATTTTTCAGATCTAAATTATCTCATAATAATCTAAAAAATTAGATTTAAATTGATCTAATCAAAATAAATTCTAATCTAGACAATTATGTAGAACTATTCTACAACTAGTCTAGACATGCATCAATCATATCTCATATGATATTTAAAATTAAATAATTTTTATTTGCTATTTTTTAGATGTTATTATAACACTTATAATATCAAAAAATAGTAAATAAAAGATCTAAAATATGATTTAATCAGATTAAATCAAAAACATGCAAGACTATTCTATAGAACTATTCTATTCTAGAACTAGTCATGCATATCTTCTAATCTTAGATCCAAATCATTTAATTTTAATTTTTTCTGATTTTCAGATCTGATCACATCTCATGTGACATCTAAAATCACTTTATTTTCTAATTAAAATAAATTTAAAATTCAGATCTAAACAACTTTTAGAACCATGGCTCTGATACCAGTTGAAGGGAAAATCCTGATTTTTCCCGGTCCAGGTTCGTTCAGATCTGATCAGATCAAGAGATATATTTTTCAAAAATTTTTTCTTTGATCTAATCAGATCTAAGATATTTTAGATCTAATTCTTATTATTTTAATAAAATAAAATAAAATAAGATAAATTAAATCAAATTTAATTTACCTGATTTGGGTAATCCTATTACCCTGTTGATGATCCTGTATTGCAGCGGAAGGTTCTGGATCTAGCCACGCAAGCGCCTGGCCTCTACCGGTATCCACTCAGGTTGGATCTGGAGATCCTCTTCTTCTCTATCACACCTCCAAAAATTCAGATCTGGATCTGATCTGGAGGATCTTCAAAACTCTTTTGAAGATCAGCAGTCGTCCTTTGCAGCAGCGCAGCCTTCTTAGCTTTTGATCGCCTTTCTTGATCTGAATCGCACCAACCAAGTCCAAAACTCCTTTTGGACGTGGAGAGGAGAGGGAGAAGAGGACTTGGCATGGAGGAAGGAGGGGAGAGGCAGCCTTGGGGCATGGGGAATTTTCAATTCCTCTTTGAGTTGGGCGCAGGGTCTTATTTATAGACTAAGCTGTGATCCAACTCCTCTTCTTCCCAACCAATCACAACCCTTTGTGAAATCAGATCTAAATCTGATTGGTGGGAATAGAGTCCCCTGGATTCCTCCTTAGAGGGTGCCTAAGACCAGTCAAAGTTGGTTCTTAGTAGAACTCTAATTGGAATCCAAAAAGGAGATGGAGTCCTTGTCCAACAAGGACTCCTAGGCGCCTCCAACTTGGGCACACGCCAAGGGTGGCGTGCGCCCTCCTCCTTGCCAGGTTCTGGCAGGGGGACAGGCCCCCACCAGCTCTCCAATAGGTGCATGACATGTGGTCAAAAGTCAAAGTGTCAATGGTCAACGTTTGACCAGTCAAAGGTAGACTTTTGACCAAAGTCAAAGAACAAGAAATGGCAGGTGACCAAAAATGGCAGGTAATGTCTTACAAAATAAGACAACCTTTTCTGACTTGGACAACCTCCAGTCAGACCATATGAAGGCCTCTGATTGAGCACAAACTCCTTTGGCTCAGTCAGGACAACTTATTTATGATAGTAAAAGAAGAACGTTAGGTTCAATCGAGTGCTAGCACGATTTTCTTGAACCTAATTGAATCTCATTCAGATCAATTGAACTAGATCAGTTCAATTGATGATCACCAGATTCAAACCCTTGTTTGTGTGACCCAGTTAGGTTCAGTTCTGTATGGTAATGGGATATGTCATGATCTCTATCATCGACATCATCGAAACTCCTTTCGATGGATCAGAACTCTTCTGATTCGAACAGCTAGAATGATCGATCATCTAAATCATTCTAATTGCTCCCAAAATCCACCAGTGACACCTAGCAGTATATGGTGGCAACCCATCAGAGCTGAATGCGAACCTCTTGGTGCAGCTACCTGTGTGATTAAGTTCTTCTATCTTGAGCCCCGATCAGATTAGGGTTAAGGTGAACTCGTCAAACCCTAGTCTCTGTCATATGATGTAATCATTCGATTCGAGTCCAATGTGAAAATCTAAATAGAAACTCTTTCTATTATTTCACTCTACCATGGCCATGGGCTTCTGGACTTGATTCTCATGATCATCATAGGGCTGCTCCTCTACCACCGAGGTAGATAGATTCCATCTTGATGCAATCCAGTTCCTACAATGAACATGCTATAGCCAACATACACCTCAGGGTTCCATATGGCTAGGAGACCGAGTAATGGTGTAGTCAAACTATAACACCCTCAAGGTGAACTGCCGATGCATCTCAGGTCAAAGAACCAGACACACTACTGCAGCATCGAGTCAGTCATTGACGAGAAGGTAGACTTCCCTAATGACTACTCGAGGTGGTCACGCTCAGTGCCCTCGTTCTCTAACGAGTACCTGTACTCTCGCTCCGGTGTCTCCACACCGTAGACTCAAGACTCATCTACTAAAGAGAAGCGATTGTACACCAACCTTCCGGATCAATCACCATCCTCGTGATGATCCTATGGTCGGGAGCATTTTATGAGTTAATAATGATTATTCATGTCTTAAATTTTCAACTCTTGAAAATATGAATTATCATTACCATTAACTCAAAGGATGTATCACAGACACTAAATACACATATGTGATAGAAAATAACCCATTTTATTGATTATAGTCAAAATTATAATTTTGCCCCTAGAAGTGTATTACAAGTGTCAGCCAATTCTGGCTTCTAGGGCACATATATTTGAATGTCAACTGTTCAATTTTGATCAGGTCCTTCTGGAGGTATGCTCGTTATTGAGTCTAACCTTACGATTTCTTCTACATCCAGTTGGGTGCTTGACTCTGGTTCTAGTGCTCATCTATGCACTTCCATGCAGGATCTTGAGGATAGCAGAAGGTTGAGGGATGGAGACATGATCCTACATGTCGGAAATGGAGCAAGAGTTGCTATAGTGGTGGTGGGAACATACCATCTTCGATTACCATCTGGTTTAGACTTAGTTTTAAAAGACTGTTATTATGTGCCTGCAGCTAGTAGGAATTTGATTTCTATTTAATGCTTAGCACTAGAAGGCGATGTGATTACCTTCTTTAAGGGCCATTGTAACATTCTTTATGAAAGAAATAAAATTGTAAATGATTTTCTTATTAATGGTCTTTATCAGCTACATATTGATGTATCTATTCTAACTATCGAGCAAAATATGAGTGCTAAATGACCTAGGGATAGTCCAAATGATAGGTATCTATGGCACCTGAGATTAGGTCATATAGCAAAAGATAGGATCAACAAATTGAAGAAAAATGGGCTATTGAGTCCATTGACTTTCGAGTCATATCCAACTTATGAATCTTATATTCAAGGCAAAAAAACTAAACTTTCTTTTGTAGGACATGGAGAAGGCCACAGATATCCTTGCCCTAGTACATGCTGATGTGTACGGCCCATTTGATTGAAGGGAAATCCTAATTTCCCGGATCAGGTTCGTTCAGATCTGATCGGATCAAAAAATATATTTTAAAAATTTTTTTCTTTGATCCAAATTAGATCTAAAATATTTTAGATTTAATTATTATTATTCTAATAATCAAAATAAAATCTAGATAAATTAAATCAAATTTAATTTATCTTGATGTAGGGTAATCCAATTACCCATTAATGATCCTATAAGCAGTGGAAGGTTTTGGATCTAGCCACGCAAGTGCCTGGTCTCTACTGGTATCTACTCAGGCTAGATTTAGAGATCCTCTTCTTCTCTATCATATCTCCAAAAATTAGATCTGAATCTGATTTGGAGGATCTTCAAAATACCTTTCGAAGATCAGCAGTTGTCCTTTGCAGCAGTGCAGCCTTCTAGCATTTTGTTGCCTTTCTCTCATCTGGATTGCACCAACTTGGATCCCAAACTCCTTTGGGCATGGAGAGGAGAGGGAAAAGATGGACTTGGCATGGAGGAGGAGAGTAGAGGCAGCCTTGGGGCATGGGAATTTTCAATTCAATTTGAGTTGTGTGCAGGGTCTTATTTATAGACTATGTGTGATCCAACTCCTCTTCTTTCCAACCAATTACAACCTTTTGTGAAATCAGATCTAAATCTGATTGGTGGAAATAGAGTCCCTTAGATTCCTCCTTAGATGGTGTTAAGACCAGTCAAACTTGGTTCTTAGGAGAAGTCTAATCGGAATCCAAAAAAGAGATGGAGTCCCTGTCCAATAGGGACTCCTGGGCGCCTCCAGCTTGGGCACACGCCAAGGGTGGCGTGTGCCCACCTCCTTGCCAGGTTCTGGCAGGGGGACAAGCCCCGCCAGCTCTCCAATAGGTGCATGACGTGTGGACAAAAGTCAAAGTGTCGATGGTCAACATTTGACTAATCAAAGTTCAACTTTTGATCAAAGTCAAAGGATAAGAAATGACAGGTGACCAAAAATGGCAGGTATTATCTTACAAAAAAAGACAACCATTTTCTGATCTAGACAGGCTCCAGTCAGACCAAGTGAAGGCCTCTGATCGAGCACAAACTTTTTTGGCTCAGTCAGGACAACTATTTATGATAGTAAAAGAAGAATGTTAGGTTCAATCAAGTGCTAGCACAATTTTCTTGAACCTAATTCAATCTCATTCAGATTAATTGAATCGGATCAGTTCAATTGATGATCACTAGATTCAAACCCTTATTTGTGTAATCTAGTTAGGTTCAGTTTTGTATGATAATAGGATATGTCATGATCTCTATCATCGACATCATCAAAACTCCTTTCGATGGATCAAAATTCTTCTGCTTCGAATAGTTAGAATGATCGATCATCTAAATCATTCTAAGTGCTCCGAGAATCCATCAGTGACACCTAACAGTATATGGTGGCAACCCATTAGAGCTGAATGCGAACCTCTTGGTACAGCAACCTGTGTGATTTAGTTCTTCTATCTTGAGCCCCGATCAGATTAAGGTTAAGGTGAACTCATCAAACCCTAGTTTCTGTCATATGATGTAATCATTTGATTCGAGTCCGATGTGAAAATCTAAATAGAAACTCTTTCTATTATTTCACTCTGCCATGGCTATGGACTTCAGGACTTGATTCTCATGATCATCATAGGGCTGCTCCTCTACCATCGAGGTAGATAGATTCCATCTTGATGCCATCCAGTTCCTACAATGAACATGCTATAGCCAACATACACCTCAGGGTTCCGTATGGCTAGGAGATCGAGTAACGGTGTAGTCAAACTATAACACTCTCAAGGTGAACTGCCGATGCACCTTAAGTCAAAGAACCAGACACACCACTGCAGCAAAGAATGAAAGATCAGTCAAGAGCCCGACCATAACTTGAACTGCCTTAGAGGGATGAGCAGTAGGAAGATCAACCCCCACTTAGCATCATCAATACTATTGCCGGAGGACATCGATGGGGAGAAGCTAATGGATTGGTGGAGCCAGCAAAGAAGTAGTGGACTGAAGAACCTATCATTTTCATTAAGGAAGATGCTCAAGGGATGTAGTTTCCATATAATGATGCAGTTGTAGTAACTTTAAATATTGTATACTATGATGTATGCCATATTTTAATTGATAATGAAAGCTCTACTGATATCTAATTTTATGATGCTTTCTTTAAAATATCCATTTCTAATAGTAGGATGGGTTCAATGAATTTCCTGTTAGTTAGGTTCACTGGCGACATAGTGCCAGTTGAAGGGATAATAACTTTATAAGTTGTATCAGGTTGGTACACAAAGCAATCCAGAGCTCAAGTTGATTTTTTGGTGGTCAAGGCCCCTTTGGCCTATAATGCAATCCTTAGCCGATTTGGTTTGAATGCACTTCAGGCAGTTGTTTCAACTTATTATCTAAAAATAAAGTTTCCAACAAGATCTGGAGTAAGAGAGGTTCGGGGAGACCAAGTTCTGGCTAAGCATTGCTATACCACCGCCTTGTAAGGAGGGAATGAAGGAAAATCCTGATTCTCGGACCAGGTTCGTTCAGATCGGATCAGATCAAGAGATATATTTTAAAAATTTTTTCTTTGATCCTAATCAGATCTAGGATATTTTAGATCTGATTATTATTATTTTAAAAATTAAAATAAAACTAGATAAATTAAATTAGATTTAATTTATCTTGATGTGGGTAATCCTATTACCCATTGATGATCCTATATGTAGCGGAAGGTTCTAGATCTAGCCATGCAAGTGCCTGGCCTCTACCGGTATCCACTCGAGTTGGATCTAGAGATCCTCTTCTTCTCTATCACATCTCCAAAAATCAGATCTGGATCTGATCTGGAGGATCTTCAAAACTCCTTTTGAAGATCAGCAGTCGTCCTTTGCAGCAGCGCAGCCTTCTTAGCTTTTGATCGCCTTTCTTTGATCTGAATCGCACCAACCAAGTCCAAAACTCTTTTGGACGTGGAGAGGAGAGGGAGAAGAGCTTTGGCATGGAGGAGGAGAGGAGAGGCAGCCTTGGGGTGTGGAGAATTGATTTTCAATTCACTTCAATTATTTGAGTTGGGCGCAGGGTCTTATTTATAGACTAACTGTGATCCAACTCCTCTTCCTTCCCAACCAATCACAACCCTTTGTGAAATCAGATCTAAATCTGATTGGTGGGAATAGAGTCCCCTGGATTCCTCCTTAGAGGGCGCCTAAGACCAGTCAAAGTTGGTTCTTAGGAGAACTCTAATTGGAATCCAAAAAGGAGATGGAGTCCTTGTCCAACAAGGACTCCTAGGCGCCTCCAACTTGGGCACACGCCAAGGGTGGCGTGCGCCCTTCCTCCTTGCCAGGTTCTGGCAGGGGGACAGGCCCCCACCAGCTCTCCAATAGGTGCATGACATGTGGTCAAAAGTCAAAGTGTCAATGGTCAACATTTGACCAGTCAAAGGTAGACTTTTGACCAAAGTCAAAGAACAAGAAATGGCAGGTGACCAAAAATGGCAGGTAATGTCTTACAAAATAAGACAACCTTTTCTGACTTGGACAACCTCCAGTCAGACCATATGAAGGCCTCTGATTGAGCACAAACTCCTTTGGCTCAGTCAGGACAACTTATTTATGATAGTAAAAGAAGAACGTTAGGTTCAATCGAGTGCTAGCACGATTTTCCTTGAACCTAATTGAATCTCATTCAGATCAATTGAACTAGATCAGTTCAATTGATGATCACCAGATTCAAACCCTTGTTTGTGTGACCCAGTTAGGTTCAGTTCTGTATGGTAATGGGATATGTCATGATCTCTATCATCGACATCATCGAAACTCCTTTCGATGGATCAGAACTCTTCTGATTCGAACAGCTAGAATGATCGATCATCTAAATCATTCTAATTGCTCCCAAAATCCACCAGTGACACCTAGCAGTATATGGTGGCAACCCATCAGAGCTGAATGCGAACCTCTTGGTGCAGCTACCTGTGTGATTAAGTTCTTCTATCTTGAGCCCCGATCAGATTAGGGTTAAGGTGAACTCGTCAAACCCTAGTCTCTGTCATATGATGTAATCATTCGATTCGAGTCCAATGTGAAAATCTAAATAGAAACTCTTTCTATTATTTCACTCTACCATGGCCATGGGCTTCTGGACTTGATTCTCATGATCATCATAGGGCTGCTCCTCTACCACCGAGGTAGATAGATTCCATCTTGATGCAATCCAGTTCCTACAATGAACATGCTATAGCCAACATACACCTCAGGGTTCCATATGGCTAGGAGACCGAGTAATGGTGTAGTCAAACTATAACACCCTCAAGGTGAACTGCCGATGCATCTCAGGTCAAAGAACCAGACACACTACTGCAGCATCGAGTCAGTCATTGACGAGAAGGTAGACTTCCTAATGACTACTCGAGGTGGTCACGCTCAGTGCCCTCGTTCTCTAACGAGTACCTGTACTCTCGCTCCGGTGTCTCCACACCGTAGACTCAAGACTCATCTACTAAAGAGAAGCGATTGTACACCAACCTTCCGGATCAATCACCATCCTCGTGATGATCCTATGGTCGGGAGCATTTTATGAGTTAATAATGATTATTCATGTCTTAAATTTTCAACTCTTGAAAATATGAATTATCATTACCATTAACTCAAAGGATGTATCACAGACACTAAATACACATATGTGATAGAAAATAACCCATTTTATTGATTATAGTCAAAATTATAATTTTGCCCCTAGAAGTGTATTACAAGTGTCAGCCAATTCTGGCTTCTAGGGCACATATATCTAACAATCTCCCACTTGTCCTAAAGCCAATTGGCTACAAGTCTAAGTCCCATCTTCTCAAGGTGGGCTTCGATCTTCTGCTGGCCCAACGGCTTTGTAAGTGGGTCTGCCACATTATCTGTGGAGTTGACTCTCTTGACCTCGACGTAACCCTTCTCGAGGTAATCGCGGATGAGGTGGTATCGCCGCTCAATGTGCTTGGATTTCTGGTGAGACCTCGGCTCCTTAGCAAGGGCTATGGCGCCATTGTTGTCGCAGTATAGAGGAATGGCATCTGATGGCATTACTCCAATTTCTGCAGCAAACTTCTTGTACCAGAATGCTTCCTTTGCAGCCTCTGATGCAGCGATATATTCTGCTTCCATGGTGGAATCTGCTATCACAGTTTGCTTGGAACTCTTCCAGCTGACAGCACCACCATTGCACACAAACAGACTTCCCAGATGTCGACTTTCGATCATCTATATCGGACATGAAATCCGAGTCTGTGTATCCCTGGACTTGGAGTTCTCCATTACCAAAGACCAACATCATATCCTTAGTTCTTCTCAAGTACTTAAGGATACATTTCACAGAAGTCCAGTGTTCTTCACCTGGATTTGACTGATATCTGCTTGTGACACTCACAGCATGGGCTATATCAGGTCGTGTACATAGCATGGCATACATGAGGCTCCCTATTGCAGAAGCATAAGGGATCTTGCTCATGCGTTCTATTTCCTCAGGTGTGCTGGGGCACATCTTCTTGGAAAGATGAATACCATGTCTGAAGGGTATTAATCCCCTCTTAGAGTTTTCCATACTAAACCTCTTTAGTACTTCCTCTATGTACATCTTCTGTGAAAGTCCTAGCATCCTATTCGGTCTATCCCTATAGACCTTAATTCCTAGAATAAAGGATGCTTCACCTAGGTCTTTCATGGAGAATTCCTTGGACAACCACATCTTGACTGATGTCAACATGGGAATATCATTCCCAATAAGGAGGATGTCATCCACGTACAATACGAGGAAGACAACAGCGCTCCCACTGACCCTTTTTGAAAACACATGGTTCCTCTTCATTTTTGATGAAACCAAACTTTTTGATCACATCATTGAAACGAGTGTTCCAGCTCCGAGATGCTTGCTTAAGTCCATATATGGACCTTTGCAGCTTGCAAACCTTGTGATCAGTATCACTGGATGTGAAACCTAGCGGCTGTTCCATATAGATATCTTCCTCAAGATATCCATTTAAGAATGCCGTTTTCACGTCCATTTGCCATATTTCATAATCGAAATAGGCTGCAACGGCAAGCAATGTGCGGATGGATTTTAGCATAGCCACTGGGGAAAAGGTATCCTGATAGTCAATGCCTTCGCGTTGACTATAACCTTTTGCCACTAGTCTAGCCTTGAATGTCTCCACATTCCCATCTGCACCAATCTTTCTCTTGAAGATCCATTTACACCCAATAGGTACTATACCTTCTGGTGGATCTACCAAGGTCCAGACTTGGTTTGAGTGCATCGAGTCAATTTCTGACTTGCATTGCCTCTAGCCATTTCTCGGAGTCGATATCTGATATCGCCTCGTTGTAGGTTTTGGGATCATCACCATGAGCACCATTACCTACGAGGAACATTTTCTCTACTTCCTCTGAAATAATACCTAAGTATCTTTCAGGGGGACGGGAAAACTCTTTCCGATCTACGAGGTGGAGGAGGTAGTGTTCTTATTGGCTCAACCTGATTTGGTTCCAATTGGTCCTTAGCTCGTTGTACTTGTGAGACTTTCTCATCAAGCTTAATCTGCTTTCCAATGCCGCTATCTTGAATAAACTATTTTTCAAGAAAGATGGCATGTCGACTCACAATCACATTGTGGTCTTCTGGAATGTAGAAATAGTATCCTAATGACTCTTTAGGATATCCTATGAATCGAGCTCTAAAGGACCTAAACTCTAACTTGTCCGCTTGTTGTCTTTTGACATGAGCCGGACAACCCCAAATTCTGAGATGACTCAGACTTGGTTTCTTACCGTGCCATATCTCATACGGTGTGGTAGGAACGGTTTTAGAGGGAACCCTATTCAGTAGATAAATTGAAGTTAACAATGAATGTCCCCAAAGAAAATCAGGGAGGTCTGTGAAGCTCATCATGGATCGAACCATATCCAATAGAGTCCGATTTCTCCATTCTGAAACCCCGTTGAGTTGAGGTGTTCCTGGTGGAGTCCATTGAGAGACTATGCCATTTTCCTTGAGATAGTCTAGGAATTTTCGGCTAAGGTATTCACCTCCTCGATCTGATCGAAGAACCTTAATGGGTTTTTCAGTTTGTTTTTCTACTTCATGTCTGAATTCTTTGAACTTTTCAAAAGCTTCAGACTTGTGTCTCATAAGATACACATACCCATACCTAGACAGATCATCGGTAAAGGTAATGAAGTAGACAAAATTGCCTCTAGCCGGCACATCAAATGGGCCGCACACATCAGTATGTACTAGGGCAAGGAGATCTGTGGCCCTCTCCCCATGTCCAACAAAAGGGAGTTTAGTCATTTTGCCTTGAAGACAAGATTCACAAGTTGGATATGACTCAAAAGTCAATGGACTCAATAGCCCATTTTTCTCCAATTTGTTGATCCTATCTTCTGCTATATGACCTAATCTCAGGTGCCATAGATATCTGTCGTTTGGACTATCCCTAGGTCATTTGGCATTCACGTTTTGCTCGATAGTTAGAATAGGTACATCAATATGTAGCTGATAAAGACCATTAATAAGGAAACCATTTGCAATTTTATTTCTTTCATAAAGAATGTTACAATGGTCCTTAAAGAAGGTAATCACATAAGCCTTCTTGTGCTAAGCATGAAACAGAAATCAAATTCCTGCTAGCTGCAGGCACATAATAACAGTCTTTCAAAACTAAGTCTAAACCAGATGGTAATCGAAGAGGGTATGTTCCCACGGCTACTGCAGCAACTCTTGCTCCATTACCGATGCGTAGGATCATGTCTCCATCCCTCAGCCTCCTGCTATCCTCAAGACCCTGCATAGAAGTGCACAGATGAGCACTAGAACCAGAGTCAAGCACCCAACTGGATGCAGAAGAAACCGTAAGGTTAGACTCAATAACGAGCATACCTCCAGAAGGACCTTCCTTCTTGTTCTTCAGGGTGGCCAGGTAAGTAGGGCAGTTCCGCTTCCAATGGCCGTCGCTGTTGCAATGGAAACACTTTCCTTTGCCATCGGCCTTTCTTCTTCGGCTCTGCCTTCTTCTTCTTTGATCCTTCCACCTTTTGCTTTTTCACAGACTTCTTTTTCTTTCCATAAGACTTTCTTTTGGAAGAAGTCCGTTCCATAGCAAGAACTGAGCCTTTAGAACCTTTCATAGAAAGCTCAGCGGTAACCAGCATATTCATTAATTCGGCCAAGGAATTTTGAAGTTTATGCATGTGGTAATTCATGATGAATTGCCCATATGCATCAGTCAAGGATTGCAGAATAATATCGTTCTGCAGGATCCAAGTCCAACTTCACACCGAGCTTCTCAAGCTCTTCCATGTCCTTGATCATTGTCAGACAGTGATCTTGGACTGACTGCCCATCACGCATCTTAGCCTTAAAAAGTCATTTCGTGACTTGATATTTGGCTGCGCGACTCTGTTCACCAAACATCTCCTGCAGGTGAGCCAACATTTGGCGAGCAGTCCCGATATCTTCATGTTGGCGCTGGAGCTCATCAGACATCGAGCCCAACATGTAATATCTGGCCTTATTATCTTCGTCAATCCATTTTTCCAGAGACGCTCTCTGTTCAAGTGGATGGACGGGCTGGTAAGGTGGGAGGGTCCTGGTCCAAAACATGGGTTAACTTCTCGAACCCAAAATAATTTTGTAGTTCCTGAGCCAATCTTTATAATTGGGTCCAGTCAGTCTATGTGTGTCCAGGATACGTGCCAATGGGTTGGACGCAGACATTTTCCTGTAGAGAGTCAAAGATTCTAGTTAGATACTGTAATTTTGACTTGACCAATTTATTTAGGGATTTTATTTTTAAACAAATTAGCTCCCACTATTTTCTCGGATCCCTACACTCCCTCTGTAGAGATGCGAAAATCTCCACGATTAATGATTTCTAGTGGGTGGTGCGGTCTCACCAACTGACTCATCACCTCACCTAACAGTTATTGGTGATGGGTTAGCCAATGAGTGAACAACTCTTGTTCAATGATTCTCTAATCATGGTGCACCCAAACTTGGTCTCTAATTCATGAATCTCACCGTATCCGGAAATATTGATCCACTCCTTAGTTAAGTCAGACCCACCATTTGCATAGACTGGGTTCCTAATTGAGTCTCTCACCGTATCCGAAATATTGAGCCCAACTCATCCTCCAGCCCATAGCATCCAATGCCTAATAGACATGGTTGCATCTTCCCGGTGCAACTGAGCCACTGTATCCAGCCGAGAACAATCAACCCCGGGAAGGGCCCGCACATCTACAATGGTGGAAGACCTCAGACTTAATCTTTTCTTAGGGAGAATTGATTCAGGTCTCATTAAACTAGACTTGGTCATAGTCATAACAATTATGACTAACCTAGTGGCATGGGTTAGCTCGGATTATTGACCACCTCAGATCAGAACTGTGTCAACAGATATGGCCAGGTAAGTGAGACCGGTGGAAGGAATATGCCATTAACTCGTACAAGAACGCATTCAGGTCGAGTAGCTTCCAATTAAAAACCAGTCGGTCGTATGTGCCAAACTTACCTTAGACACCAAATTGTTGAGTCAGAACCAATTGGGTTAGCCTACAATCCAGACTCTAACCTCTGAGCCTAATTAGGTCTTGCTTGATCGTGACTCGATCTTGACCCAGACTTAATCCTATTAGGCTGGTCAATTTAAGCATTGTTGATCCCATCTAACCAACTCTTGATTCGGTTTGATCAACCGCTTAGACCTAATTGAGCTACCCAAGCCCGAACCCAGTATTATGAATATGTCTTAGATCTGAAATTCTCAATTTTAGACCTAATTAATATTTCCATAAACTTAATTCTTAATTAAGTAGGGTTCATAAACAAAATATGCACAATAAATCCTAGGGTTTCAGGATCTAGGGTTTTGCAGAAAGTAAGTTTTGGGATTTCTGATTAAGGACGAACACGCAGCACCCCTACACATCATAAGAACACCCCATCGAATGGGAAGAGAGGGCCTTTAAACCCTTCTTCATTCTTATGACCGGACGGCCAAGAGGAACGCCTTAATCAGGAACATGTCAATACTACAAAACAGTTTTAGATCTATATCATATATCTCATATACAAATTAGATCTAATCATGGCATATTTTGCATACATCTCATGTATCGAATCATGCATATTTTTCAGATCTAAATTATCTCATAATAATCTAAAAAATTAGATTTAAATTGATCTAATCAAAATAAATTCTAATCTAGACAATTATGTAGAACTATTCTACAACTAGTCTAGACATGCATCAATCATATCTCATATGATATTTAAAATTAAATAATTTTTATTTGCTATTTTTTAGATGTTATTATAATAACTTATAATATCAAAAAATAGTAAATAAATAGATCTAAAATATGATTTAATCAAATTAAATTCAAAAACATGCAAGACTATTCTATAGAACTATTCTATTTTAGAACTAGTCATGCATATTTTCTAATCTTAGATCCAAATCATTTAATTTTAATTTTTTCTGATTTTCAGATCTGATCACATCTCATGTGACATCTAAAATCACTTATTTTTTAATTAAAATAAATTTAAAATTAGATCTAAACAACTTTTAGAACCTTGGCTCTGATACCAGTTGAAGGGAAATCCTGATTTTCCGGATCCAGGTTCGTTCAGATCTGATCAGATCAAGAGATATATTTCAAAAAAAATTTTCTTTGATCTAATCAGATCTGAGATATTTTAGATCTAATTCTTATTATTTTAATAAATAAAATAAAATTAAGATAAATTA
>QRFJ01003508.1:77183-114948 GCA_006176705.1 Cocos nucifera | reverse complement strand
GCTGCGCTGCTGCAAAAGGATGACTGCAGAATCTTCAAAGATTTTGAAGATTCCTCCAGATCAGATCCAAATGCTGATTTTTGAGGTGTGATAGAGAAGAGAGGATCTCCAGATCCAACCTGTGTGGATATTAACAGGTAGAGGGCCAGGCGCTTGCGATGGCTAAAGATCCAGAACCTTCCGCTGCCAATCATATCATACAGGGTAGATAGGATTTACCCAAATCAGGTAAATTGAATTTGATTTAATTTATCTTATTTTTTTATTTGTTAATAATAAGAATCAAATCTTGAAACTATCATGATCTTGATTGAGATTAAGAGAAAATTTGAAAATATTCTCTTGATCTAATCAGATCTGGACGAACCTGGGACCGGGAAAGTCAGGATTTCCCTTCAACTGGTATCAGAGCCATGGTTTCTAGATTGTTTAGATCTGATTTTAATTTATTTAATTTAAAAATAAATTGATTTCAGATGTATCATAGATGTGATCAGATCTGAAATTCAGAAAAATTTTAGCATAACAATTTAATACAACGTTTGTAATCTAGCTAACATGAAGATATGCGATGTACCGTAGTTCTAGAATAGATATTCTATAGAATAGTTTTGATGTCTTTGATTTAATCTAATTAAATCATATTTTTAGATTATGCTTAAATTGACTTATTTTCTGATATGATAAGTGTTATAATAACATCTGATAAACAGCAAATAAAAATTTTATTTAATGTTTAAATTCATATAGATTGATAGATGCATGACTAGACTAATTGTAGATAGTTCTACATAATTGTCTAATTAGAATTCTATTTTGGTTAGATCAGTTTAAATCTAATTTTTCAACATTCTTTTTGATATTTAGATCTGAAAACATTGCAGTTGAACGTTCTTTGCCTCCATAACACATGAGATGTAATTGCAAATTATTGCCCTTGATATTAGATTCTAAATTTGTATATGAGATATATGATATAGTCTATAACTGTTTTTTAGATTTACATGTTCTGATAAGGCGTTCTCTTTGGGCCGTCCGGTCATAAGAATGAAGAAGGGTTGAAGGAGGGACCTCTCTCGTCCATTCGATGGGGGATGTTTTTTTCTTATGAGTTGTAGGCGGTGCTGCGTGTTCGTCCTTAATCAGAAAATTCCAAAACTTACTTTCTGCAGAAACCTAGATCCGAAACCCTAGGATTTATTGGCATTTTTTGTTTATGAACCCAACTTAATTAGAATTTTATTTATGGAATATTTAATAGGTCTAAAATGAGAATTTCAGATCTAAGACATATTCATTAATACCTGGGTTCGGGCTTTGGGTAGCTCATTAGGTCTAAGGTTGATCAAACCGAAATCAAGAGTTGGTAGATGGGATCACAATGCTTAAATTGACCAGCCTATATAGGATTAAGTCTGGGGTCAAAGATCGAGGTCACGATCAAGCAGACCTAATTAGGCTCAGAGGTTAGAATCTGGATTGTGGCTAACCCAATTGGTCTAACTCACAATTTGGTCTAGGTAAAGTTTTGGCACAGACGACCGACTGGTTTTTAATTGGAAGCTTTACTCGACCTGAATGGTTCTTGTGCGGGGTTAACGGGCATATTCCTTCCACCGATTCTCACTTACCTGGCCTATCTGTTGACCAGTGTCTGATCTGAGGTTGTCAATAATCGCGAGCTGACCCATGCCACTAAGGTTATTCATAATTTGTTATGCTAAAGCCAAGTCTAGTTCAATGAGACCTGAATCAATTCTCCCTAGAAAAATATTAAGATCCGAGGTTTCCACCATTGTTAGACGTGGCGGACCTTCGGGGTTGATTGTTCGGTGGATACAGGTGGCTCAGTTGCACGGGGAGACGCAAACCATGTCTATTAAGGCATTTGGATGCTATGGGTGGAGGATGAGTTGGGCTCAAATTCCGGATACGATGAGAGACCCAATAGGAACCCAGTCTATGCTAATGGTGGTTGACTTAACTAAGGAGTGGATCATATTTTCGGATACGGTGAGATTCAGAATTAGAGACAAGTTTGGGTGCACCATGATTAAGAGAATCATTTTAACAAGAGTTGTTTCACTCATTGGCTAAACCATCACAATTAACTGTTAGGTGAGGTGATAAGTCAGTTGGTGAGACCGCACCACCCACTAGAAAATCATCAAAATTCGTGGGAGATTTCGCATCTCTACAAAGGAAGTGTAGGGGAATCGAGAAAATAGTGGGAGCCAATTTGGTTTTAAAAATTAAATCCCTAAACAAATGTCAATCAAAATTACAGTATCAACTAGAATCTTGCTCTTACAGGAAAATGTTCTCGCGTTCCAATCCATGGCACGTATCCTAGACAACTAGACTGACTGGACCCAATTATAAAGATTGCTAGGAACTACAAATATTTTTGGGTTCAGAGAAGTTAACACATATTTTGGACAGGACCTCCCACCTTACCAAGCTCGTCCATCACTGAACAGAGAGCATCTCTGGAAAATGATACGAAGACAATAAGGCCAGATACTTACAGTTGCGGCTCGATGTCAAGTGATAAAGAAAAAAAAATAGCTCCAGCGCCAACATTGAAGATATCGGGACTGCCGCCAAATGTTGGCTCACCTTGCAGAGATGTTTGTGAACAGAGTGCGCAGCAAATTTATCAAGCAACAAAATGACTTTTTAAGCTTAAGGTGCGTTGATGGGGCAGTCAGGTCCAAGATCACTGTCTGACAATGATCAAGGAATGAAGAGCTTGAGGAAGCTGACGGTGTGAAGGTTGGACTTGGAATTTGGCAGAATGATATTATTCTGCAAATCCTTGACTAATGCCATAGTGGCCAATTTCATCATGAATTACCACATGCATAAACTTCAAAATTCTCTTGCGTCGAGTTGAATGAATATGCTTGGTTACCGCTGAGCTTTCTATGAAAGGTTCTAAAGGCTAGTGCTTGCTATGGAACGGACTTCTTCAAAAGAAAGTCTCTTATGAAAGAAAAGGAAAGTCTGTAAAAAAAGCAAAAATGGTAAAGGATCAGAAGGAAGAGAGGCAGAACCGAAGAAAAAGGCGCGATGGCAAAGAAAGTGTTTTCCATTTGCAACAGCGCACGGCCATTGGAAGCGGAACTGCCCTACTTACCTGTGGCACCCTAAAGAACAGAAGGAAGGCCTCTGGAGGTATGCTCGTTATTTGAGTTCTAACCTTACGGTTTCTTGCTGCATCCAGTGGGTGCTGACTCGGTTTCTGTGTTCATCTGTGCACTTCTATGCAGGGTTCTTTGAGGATAGCAGTAGGCTGAGGGTGGGAGGACATGATCCTAAGCGCATCTGGTAATGGAGCAATGAGTTGCTGCTGCAGGTAGCCGTGGGAAACATACCCTCTGTGATTACCCATCTGGTTTAGACTCCTAGGTTTTAAAAGGACCTTGATTATGTGCCTGCAGCTAGCAGGAATTGATTTTCTGTTTCATGGTAGCACTAAAGAAGGTTATCTGATCACCTTCTTTAAGGACCATTGTAACATTCTTTATGAAAAGGAAATAAATTGCAAATGTTTTGCCTTGTTAATGGTCTTTATAGTTGATATTGATGTACCTATTTAACTATCGAGAAAACGTAATGCAAACGACTAGAGAATAGTCCAAATGACAGATATCTATGGCACCTGAGATTTAGGTCATATAGCAGAAGATAGGATTTATAACAAATTGGAGAAAAATGGGCTATTTGAAGTCCATTGACTTTTGAGTCATATACAACCTTGTGAATGCTTGTCTTCAAGGCAAAATTGACTAAAACTCCCTTTTGTTGACATGGTGGAGAGGGGCCACAGATTCCTTCCTAGTACATATCGCTGATGTGGTGCGGCCCATCGATGTGCGGCTTAGTAGGATATGTTGTCTATCATTACCTTTATCGAGAATTCTGTTTCTAGATTATGCGGTATGTGTATCTGTTATGAGACATGTGCTGAAGTTCTCTAAATCAATAAACACATTCTGCATGAAGTAAGAATACAAAACAAACTGGAAAAAAACCAATATAGAGATTCTCGACATATCAGAGGTGGGAAGTGAAGTTATCACTCTTGGCCGGGAATCATCCTAGAGACTATCTTAAGGAACAATGAGAAATAGGTCATCCTAAATGGACATCCACAGGGAATACCTCAACTCAACGGGGTTTCAGAATGAGGAGAAATCGGACTGCTATTGGATATGGGTTCGATTCATATGAGCTTCCAAGACCTCCCAGATTTTCTTTGGGATATTCATTATTAACTTCAATCTATTTACTGAAATAAGAGTTTTCTATAAACTGTTCCTACCAACACCGTATGAGATATCGCACGGTAAGAAACCAAGTCTGGAGTCATCTCAGAATTTGGGTTGTCCGGCTCAGGTTCAAAAGACAACAAGCGGACAAGTTAGAGTTTAGGTCCTTTAGAGCTCGATTCATAGGATATCCTAAAGAGTCATTAGGATACTATTTCTATATTCCAGAAGACCCCAATATGATTTTGAGTCGACATGCCATATTTCTTGAAAAATAGTTTATTCAAGATAGCGGCATTGAAAGCAAGATTAGCTTGTGAGAAAGTCTCACAAGTAGAACGAGCTAAGGACCAAGTGGAACCAAATTCAGTGAGCCAATAAGAACACTACCTCCTCCACCTCGTAGATCGGAAAGAGTTTCCCGTCCCCCTGAAAGATACTTAGGTATTATTTCAGAGGACGTAGAGGAAATGTTCCTCATAGGTAATAGTGCTCATGGTGATGATCCCAAAACCTACAACGAGGCGATATCAGATATCGACTCCGAGAAATGCTTAGGAATGAAGTCGAGAGATTCGACTCGATGCATCTCAAACTAAGTTGGACCTTGGTGGATCCACCAGAAGGTATAGTACCTATTGGGTGTAAATGGATCTTCAAGAGAAGATTGTGCAGATGGGAATGTTGGAGACATTCAAGCTGATATGGTGGCAAAAAGTTATAGTCAACGTGAAGGCATTGACTATCAGGATACCTTTTCTCGGTAGCTATGCTAAAATCCATCCGCACATTGCTTGCTGTTGCAGCCTATTTCGATTATGAAATATGGCAAATGGATGTGAAAACGGCATTCCTAAATGGATATCTTGAGGAAGATAATCTATATGGAATAGCGCTTAGGTTTCACATCCAGTGATTACTGATCACAAGGTTTGCAAGCTGCAAAAGGTCCATATATGACTAGCAAGCATCTCGAGCTGGAACACTTTGTTTCAATGATGTGATCAAAAGTTTGGTTTCATCAAAAACGAGAGGAACCATGAATTTTCAAAAGGGTCAGTGGAGCTCTGTTGTCTTCTCGTATTGACGTGGATGACATCCTCCTTATTGTGGAATGATATTCCCATGTGACATCAGTCAAGATGTGGTGTCCAAGGAATTCTCCATGAAAGACCTAGGTGAAGCTCCTTTATTCTAGAATTAAGGTCTATAGGATAGACCGAATAGGAAGCTGGCTTTCACAGAAGATGTACATAGAGGAAGTACTAAAGAGGTTTAGTATGGAAAACTCTAAGAGGGGATTAATACCCTTAGACAGTATTCATCTTTCAAGAAGATGTGCCCCGCACATCTGAGGAAATAGAACGCATGAGCAAGATCCCTTATGCTTCTACAATAGGGAGCCTCATGTAGCCCATGCTATGTACACGACCTGATATAGCCATGCTGTGAGTGGCACAAGCAGATAATCAGTCAAATCCAGGTGGAAGAACACTGGACTTCTGTGAAATCGTCATCCTTAAGTACATTGAGAAGAACTAAGGATTAATGATTGTTGGTTTTTGTAACGGAGAACTCCAAGTTCAGGGATACACAGACTCGGACTTCATGTTGATATAGATGAACGAAAGTCGACATCTGGAAGTCTGTTTGTGTGCAATGGTGGAGCTGTCAGCTGGAAGAGTTCCAAGCAAACTGTGATAGCAGATTCCACCATGGAAGCAGAATATATAGCTGCATCAAAGGCTGCAAAGGAAGCGTTCTGGTATAAGAAGTTTGCTGCAGAAATTGGAGTAATGCCATCAGATGCCATTCCTCTTTACTGCGACAACAATGGCGCCATAGCCCTTGCTAAGGAGCTGAGGTCTCACCAGAAGTCCAAGCACATTGAGCGGCGATATCATCTCATCCGCGATTACCTTGAGAAAGGTTACGTTGAGGTCAAGAGAGTCAACTCCGCAGATAATGTGGCAGACCCACTTACAAAGCCGTTGGGCCAGCAGAAGATCGAAGCCCACCTTGAGAAGATGGGACTTAGACTTGTAGCCAATTGGCTTTAGGACAAGTGGGAGATTGTTAGATATATGTGCCCTAGAAGCCAGAATTGGCTGACACTTGTAATACACTTCTAGGGGCAAAATTATAATTTTGACTATAATTAATGAAATGGGTTATTTTCTATCACACCTGTGTATTTAGTGTCTGTGACACATCCTTTGAGTTAATGGTAATGATAATTCATATTTTCAAGAGTTTAGAATTTAAGACATGAATAATCATTATTAACTCATAAATAGCTCCTGACCATAGGATCATCACGAGGATGGTGATTGATTCGGAAGGTTGGTGTATGATCGCTTCTCTTATGTAGATGAGTCTTGAGTCTACGGTGTGGAGACACCGGAGCGAGAGTACAGGTACTCGTTAGAGAACGAAGGCACTGAGCGTGACCACCTCGAGTAGTCATTAGGAAGTCTACCTTCTCGTCAATGACTGACTCGATGCTGCAGTAGTGTGTTTGGTTCTTTGACCTGAGATGCATCGGCAGTTCACCTTGAGGGTGTTATAGTTTGACTACACCATTACTCGGTCTCCTAGCCATATGGAACCCTGAGGTGTATGTTGGCTATAGCATGTTCATTGTAGGAACTGGATTGCATCAAGATGGGATCTATCTACCTCGGTGGTAGAGGAGTAGCCCTATGATGATCATGAGAATCAAGTCCAGAAATCCATGGCCATGGTAGAGTGAAATAATAGAAAGAGTTTCTATTTAGATTTTCACATTGGACTCGAATCGAATGATTACATCATATGACGAGACTAGGGTTTGACGAGTTCACCTTAACCCTAATCTGATCGGGGCTCAAGATAGAAGAACTTAATCACACAGGTAGCTGCACCAAGAGGTTCGCATTCAGCTCTGATGGGTTGCCACCATATACTGCTAGGTGTCACTGGTGGATTTTGGGAGCAATTAGAATGATTTAGATGATCGATCATTCTAGCTGTTCGAATCAGAAGAGTTCTGATCCATCGAAAGGAGTTTCGATGATGTCTATGATAGAGATCATGACATATCCCATTACCATACAGAACTGAACCTAACTGGGTCACACAAACAAGGGTTTGAATCTGGTGATCATCAATTGAACTGATCTAGTTCAATTGATCTGAATGAGATTCAATTAGGTTCAAGGAAATCGTGCTAGCACTCGATTGAACCTAACGTTCTTCTTTTACTATCACAAATAAGTTGTCCTGACTGAGCCAAAGGAGTTTGTGCTCAATCAGAGGCCTTCATATGGTCTGACTGGAGGTTGTCCAAGTCAGAATAGGTTGTCTTATTTGTAAGACATTACCTGCCATTTTTGGTCACCTGCCATTTCTTGTTCTTTGACTTTGGTCAAAAGTCTACCTTTGACTGGTCAAACGTTGACCATTGACCCTTTGACTTTTGACCACATGTCATGCACCTATTGGAGAGCTGGTGGGGGCCTGTCCCCCTGCCAGAACCTGGCAAGGAGAAGGGCGCACGCCAAGGGTGGCGTGAGCCCAAGTAGGAGGCGCCTAGGAGTCCTTGTTGGACAAGGACTCCACCTCCCTTTTTGGATTCCAATCAGAGTTCTACTAAGAATCCTAGTTTGACTGGTCTTAGGCGCCCTCTAAGGAGGAATCCAGGGGTCTCTATTCCAACCAATCAGATTTAGATCTGATTTCACAAAGGGTTGTGATTGGTTGAGAGGAAGAGGAGTTGGATCACAAGAGGTCTATAAATAAGACCCTGCGCCCAACCCTAATTCCAATGAGATTTCCCATGCCCCAAGGCTGCCTCTCCCCTCCTTCTCCATGCCATAGTCTCTTCTCCCCTTGCTCTCCACGTCCAAAAGTGTTTTGGATTTAGATTGGTGCGATTCAGATCAAGGAAAGGCGATCAAAAGCAAGAAGGCTGCGCTGCTGCAAAAGGACGACTGCAGATCTTCAAAAGAGTTTTGAAGATCCTCCAGATCAGATCCAGATCTGATTTTTGGAGGTGTGATAGAGAAGAAGAGGATCTCCAGATCCAACCCAAGTGGATACCGGTAGAGGCCAGGCGCTTGCGTGGCTAAGATCCAGAACCTTCCGCTGCAATCAGGATCATCTACAGGGTAATAGGATTACCCAAATCAGGTAAATTGAATTTGATTTAATTTATCTTATTTTATTTTATTTGTTAAAATAATAAGAATCAGATCTGAAACTTATCAAGATCTGATTGAGATCAAGAGAAAATTTTTGAAATATATCTCTTGATCTAATCAGATCTGGACGAACCTGGACCGGGAAATCAGGATTTCCCTTCACATAGCCTTCTAATGCTAGGCATGAAATAGAAATCAAATTCCTACTTGCTGCAGGCACATAGTAACAGTCTTTTAATACTAAGTCTAAACAAGATGGTAGTTGAAGAGGGTATGTTTCCATAGCCACGACAGCAACTCTTGCTTCATTTTCGATGCATAGAATCATCTCACCATCCCTCAGCCTCCTGCTATCTTCATGACCCTACATGGAAGTGCACAAATGAGCACTAAAACCAGAGTCAAGCACCCAACTGGATGCAGAAGAAATCGTAAGGTTAGACTCAATAATGAGCATACCTCCAGAAGGACCTACCTCCTTGTTCTTTAGGGTGGCCAAGTAAGTAGAGCAGTTCTGCTTTCAGTGACCGTCATTATTGCAATGAAAATACTTTCCTTTGTTAGCGACCTTCTTCTTCAGCTCTGCCTTTTTTTCTTTCCTCCTTCTATCTTCTGCTTTTTCACAGACTTCTTCTTTTTAAAAGACTTTCTCTTAGAAGAAGTCCATTACATAGTAAGCACTGAGCCTTTAGAACCTTTCATAGAAAGCTCAGTAGTAACCAGTATGTTCATAAGTTCAGCCAGGGAATTTTGAAGTTTATACATATGGTAGTTTATGATGAACTACACATATGCATCAGTCAAGGATTGCAAAATTATATCATTCTGCAAATCTAGGTTCAACTTCACTCCGAGCTTCTTAAGCTCTTCCAAATCCTTGATCATCATCAGACAATGATCTTGGACTGACTGCCTATCATGCATTTTAGCCTTGAGTAGTCGTTTAGTGACTTGATATTTGGCTGCACGACTTTGTTCATCAAACATCTCTTGTAAGTGAGCCAACATTTGGTGGACAGTCCTAATATCTTCATATTGGCGCTGAAGCTCATCAGACATCGAGCCCAACATGTAATATTTGGCCTTGTTATCTTCTTTCGTCCACTTATCAAGAGACGCGCTATGTTCAGCAGATGGACGAACTGGTAAGGTGGAAGTGTCTTGATCTAATACATGAGTTACCTTCTCAAAACCCAAAATGATTTTGAAGTTTTGGAGCCAATCCTTGTAATTAGGTCCGATCAGTCTATGGGTGTCCAGGATACGTGTTAGTGTGTTGGACGCAGATATTTTTTTATAGAGAGTCAAAGTTTCTAGTTAGATATTATAATTAAGACTTGATCAATTTGTTTAAAAATTTTATTTTTAAATAAATTAGCTTCGACTATTTTTTTTGATCCCTACACTCTCTTTATGGAGATGTGAAAATCTCCATGATTAATGATTTCTAGTGGGTGGTGCGGTCCCACCAACTGACTCATCACCTCACCTAACAGTTATCGATGATGCGTTAGCCAATGAGTGAACAACTCTTGTTCAATGATTCTCTAATTATGGTGCACCCAAACTTGGTCTCTAATTCATGAATATCATCATGTCCGAAATATTGATCCACTCCTTAGTTAAGTTAGACCCACCATTTGCACAGATTGAATTTCTAATTGAGTCTCTCACCGTATCTAGAATATTGAGCCCAATCCATCCTCCAGTCTGTAGCATCCAATGCCTAATAGATATGGTTGCATCTTTTTGATGCAACTGAACCACTGTAACCAGCCGAGAACAATCAACCCTAGAAAAGGCCCGCACATCTATAATAGTGGAAGATCTTAGACTTAATCTTTTCTTAGAGAGATTTGATTTAGGTCTTATTAAACTAGACTTGATATAGTCATAATCATTATGACTAACCTAGTGCCATGGGTTAGCTTGGATTATTGACCACCTCAGATCAGGACTGAGCCAACAAATATGGTCAGGTAAGTGAGATCGGTGGAAGGGATATGCCATTAACTCAATAAGAATGCATTCGAGTCGAGTAGCTTCCAATTAAAAATCAATCGATCGTATTTACCAGACTTATCTTAGACACCATATTGTTGAGCCAGAACCAATCGAATTAGCCTACAATCCAGACTCTAACCACTAAGCCTAATTAGGTCTTAACTTGATCGATCACTCACATGACTCAATCTTGACCCAGACTTAATCCTATTAGGCTAGTCAATTTAAGCACTATTGATCCCATCTAATCAACTCTTAATTCGGTTTGATCAATCGCTTAGACCTAATTGAGCTATCCAAGCTTGAATCCAATTTTATGAATATGTCAATTTTAGATCTAACATATATTTTATAATCTTAATTTTTAATTAAGTTTAGAGTTCACAAACAAAACATGTAAATAAAATCCTAGAGATTCAGGATCTAGGGTTTTATAGAAAGTAAGTTCTTGATTCTGATTAAGGACGAATGCGCAGCACCCCTATACATCATAAGAACACCCCATCGAATGGAAGGAGAGGGTATTTAATCCTACTTTATTTTTATGACTAGACGGCCAAGGAGAATGCCTTAACCAAAAATATAAAAACTATAAAACTAGTTAGATCTATATCATATATCTCACATATAAAAATAGATCTAACTTTATACATATTTTGCATACATCTCATGTATCATATTATGCATATTTCATATCTAAATTATCTCATAATTATCTAAAAAATTAGATTTAAATTGATCACATCAAAATAAATTCTAATCTAGATAATTATGTAGAACTATTCTATAACTAGTCTAAACATGCATTCATTATATCTCATATGAACCAAAAATTAAATAATTTTATTTACTATTTTTTAGATATTATTATAATAATTATTACAACAAAAAATAGTAAATAAATAGATCTAAAATCATAGCTTAATCAAATTAAATTATGATCATGCAAGACTATGTACAGAGCAATTATATTTTACAATTAGTCATGCATCTTATAAAACATAGATCTAAATTATTTAATTTTAATATTTTTAATTTTAAATCTAATCATATCTTATGTGACATCTAAAATCATCTAATTATTAGATCAAAATAAATTTAAATCAGATCTAAATAGTTCATTAGAACCTAGCTCTAAAACTAATTGAAGGAGAAATTCTGATTTTTCAGATCAGGTTCGTTCAGATCTGATTGGATCAAGAGAGATATTTTAAAATTTTTTCTTTTAAATTTAGATTAAATTTGAGATATTTTAGATCTAATTTTATAGATCTAATAAAATAAAATAAAAATAAATTAAATCTAATTTAATTTGTATCTTTTATTGGGTAATCAGATTATCCTATGATGATCCTGCTGATTACCTGAGGTTTTGGAACTAGCCACGCAAGTGCGTGACCTATATCGGTATCCACTCAGACACCTCTCCAAATATCATATTTGGATCTGATTTGGAGGATCTTCAAAACTCCTTTTAAAGATTTGGAATCATCTCTTGCAGCAATGCTGCCTTCTTTCTTTCTCGTCACCTTTCTCTTGCCTGGATCGCACCAAACTGGAGCCCAAATCTCCTTAGGCGTGGAGAGGAAAGAGAAAGCCAGAAGATGGCAAGGAGGAGGGAGAGGGGCAGCCTTATGGCATGGGCTATTAGAGTTTCTTTTCAAGGCTTGGCGTAGATAGGGTTTTTATAGACCCTGCTGCGCCATGCAGTGCCACATCATCCCGACCAATCACGTCGCTTCATGCAATCAGATCTAAATCTGAATAGTGGCATGATATCACCTGATTCAATCAAATGAGATCCTCCTCAAATCATTCTTAGGTGGCACCAAGACTGGTCAAAGCTGAGTCTTAGGTGCCTACCTAAGTTGATTCCAAGAAGCAACCTAGAGTCCCATCTGTATGGAACTCCAGGCATCCCTATCCATGGGCACATGCCTCCCAAGTCATGCACCCCCTCCTTTCCAATTTCTAGTAAGGGGACAAGCCCCTATTTGCTCTCTTACGGGTGCATGACACATGGACAGATGTCTAAGTATCAAAGGTCAACGTTTGACCAAAGTTAAAAGACAAGAATTAGCAGATGACGAAAAATGGTAGGTGTTGTCTCAAATTTATCTCATAAATTAAGACAATCCTTTTCTAATCTGAACAAGCTCCAGTCAGACCAAGTAAAGATACCTGAGTGAGCACAAACATATTTGACTCAGTCAAGACAACTTTTAATGATAATTGAAGGAGAACATTAGGCTCAATCATGTGCTAGCATGATTTTGTTGAACCTAATTGAATCTAATTCAAATCAATTGAACTGGATTAGTCCAATTGATGATATCCGAATCTAAACCCTTATTTGTATGATCCAATTAGGTTCAGTTCTACATGGTAATGGGATATGTCGTGATCTCTATCATCAATATCATCGAAATACCTTCCGATGGATCAAAATTTTTTTGATTCAGACAACTAGAATGATCGATCATCCAAATCATTCTAATTGCTCCCAAAATCCAATAATGACATCTAGCAGTATATGGTGGCAACCCATCAAAACTAAAAATGAACCTCTTAGTGCAACTATCTGTGTGATTAAGTTCTTCTATCTTGAGCTCCGATCAAATTAGGATTAAGGTGAACTCATCAAACCCTAATTTCTATCATATTATTTAATCATTTGATTCAAGTCTGATGTGAAAATCTTAATAGAAACCCTTTCTATTATTTCACTCTGCTATGGCCATGGGCTTATGGACTTGATTCTCATGGTCATCATAGGACTGCTTCTCATCTACCAAGATAGATAGATATTCTCTTGGTGCAATCCAATTCCTACAATCAATATGCTATAGCCAACATACACCTCAAGATTCCAAATGGCTAGGAGATTGAGTTATGGTGTAGTCAAACTATAAGACCCTCAAGGTGAACTACCGATGCACCTTAGATCAAAGAACTAGATACACCACTACAGCTTCGAGCCAATCATTGATGAGAAGGTAGACTTCCTTATGACTACTAGAGATGGTAACGCTCAGTGCCCTCATTCTCTAACGAATATCTGTACTATCACTTCGATGTCTCTACACCATAGACTTAAGACTTATCTACTATAAAGAAGTGATTGTACACCAACCTTCTAGATTAATCACCATCCTCATGATGATCCTACGGTTAGGAGCATTATATGAGTTAATAATGAAAATTCTTGTCTTAAATTTTCAACTCTTGAAAATAAGAATTATCATTACCACTAACTCAAGAGATGTATCAAAGACACTAAATACACATTTATGATAGAAAATAACCTATTTTATTATTTATAATCAAAATTATAATTTTGCCCCTAGAAGTGTATTACAAGTGTTAGCCAATTCTGGCTTCTAGGGCACACATATCTAACACATCATAGGTTCCTTCAGATCCATGCTAAAGATCAGAAGCTTCTGTAACACGATATCGATGCTTGTGATATCAACGATGATTGGCATTCGAGCGATATCATGGGTCTACAATTTGGTATCAGAGCTAGGTGATGCCTGGAACGTTGTGAACAACATGGGTATCATTGCTAGATGGTCACTTTGATTGGTATAAAAATTTATTCCTATACTACTAGCTTCTATTCAGACCTATGATGTCATGCACATTAGAGCTTATGATCTGATCGGATCGTTGATCAATGATTAAAATTATTTTAGGGTTAAACAATCAATACGATTGGTGTTTAACCTAGTGAAAGTATTGCAGGAGAATCGATTAGCAATTGGATTGCTAATTGACTTAATTTGATTAAGCCAATAGGTTAATATTAAATTTAATTAAATATTATTTGATTATATTTGGTTTAGGCTTGATTGGATCAAATTCAATTGGTTTATTGGATAAGCCAAGTGCAAGGAAGAACTAGTCTAGTCTAACTAGAGCATGAATTAACCCAATTTTCTAATTTGATTAAAAAATAAATCAAAATTAAAATTAATTTAATCTAATTTAATTAAATCCTTAAATAGATCAGGGTTTTATTTAATTGGATTGATTTAATCTTGATTTTATTTGGTTAAAAGATGTTGTTTGACCAAGTCAAAATAGGAGTCCTAGTGTGACTAGGACTCCCTATCACTTGTGCCAATTAATCTTCACGTCCCATGCTCTTTTTATTTTGTTTCTTACGTGAAAATTCTCCACTCCCATAGACTCTCATGCCCTCTTTCTCTTCTTCTTTTTTCATAAGGCAATTTGTTGGAAGACCAAGTCAAAAGAGGAGTTAGTTTTGCTTAGGATTCTATGAGATAGAATCCTCGTTGACTAAAACACCTTTCCTTGAGTACCACCCCCTCTTTTAATTAATTCTTCTCTTATTATACAAAAATAATCTCTTTTTTGGTGTACCCTCCGTTGCTGGTCCACGCCAATAATTATGGAGGAGGCACCCAAGAGTTGGGCACCCCAACAACTTTTCATGTTTGGATATTTCTTGTCTAGGATTTTGATCTAACTTGAACTCTTTTTTTTCTCTATTTATTGAATAAATTTTATTCTAAACTTTTTATAAAATATAGAGCATTGGGAGAGGTTTGGGGTGTGCAAAAATTAGAAGAAGAGGGTCCTTGGTCATGGGGGTTCCATAGGCACCAAACTAGGTGTCTAGGTGAGGGAAAAGAGAAGAAGAAGAGGATCTTCTTCTAGGACTGTTTTATTTCCAATCTCTCCTTTTTTTGAGTTTTTTCTAAGAGAGTCTCAGATCAATAAACTCTCATCTTTATTTTCATATTTTGGAGAGTCTAAATTTTGAATAAGAGAGCATCGGATCGACCATCGAAGAAGGATCAGCATAGTACCAGCATGCTGTGCTGATTTCCTGCATCAGACTTCAAATCAAAGATCGTAAGCTCATGTGGATGACTCCTAGAGGCCGGACATGTGTGCTGCTTGTGAATTCATTCTTAAGCCTAGATTAGTAAGTTAGAACATCTAACTTGCTCAGGTAATAGATCTGATCTATTAACTTCATACTTACATTTGATGTAGTGTAGATCTAGATTGATTTGATCAACCTTTTATTTTCTTATTTGATTTTAATTTTGAATTTAATATCATACCTTGATTATGTAATAGATCTAAAATCTAGGTATTTATATATTTAATTAAATAAATATTTAATTTATTTAAGTCTTTTGCTGTAAGATCTTGAAAAAATTTTTAAGATCTACCTGTAAAACCCTAGATCTGGTTCCTTTACTTGGCTTATCCAATAAATCAATTGGACTTGATCCAATCAAGCCCAAACTAAATATAATTAAATTATATTTAATTATACTTAATCTCAGCTTATTGGCTTAATGAAATTAAGCCAATTAGTAATCAAATTGCTAATCGATCCTCCTATAATACTTGCACTAGGTTAAACACCAATCGTATTGATTGTTTAACCCTAGAATGATTCTTAATCATTGATCAACCATCCAATCATATCGTAAGCTCTAATATGTGTGACCTCATAGGTCCAAACCTAAGCTAGTAGCATAGAAATAAATTTTCATATCAATCGAAGTAACCATTTAGCAATGATATCCGACGGTCGGATAGGTTGAAGGTGTAGAACACCATCCTTAGAACCCATACGGATATAGTTTCCATATAATTCATCCCCTTGACCACAATGCTCATAGTGTTAGATATATGTGCCCTAGAAGCCAGAATTGGCTGACACTTGTAATACACTTCTAGGGGCAAAATTATAATTTTGACTATAATTTATAAAATGGGTTATTTTCTATCACACATGTGTATTTAGTGTCTGTGATACATCCTTTGAGTTAATGGTAATGATAATTCATATTTTTAAGAGTTGAAAATTTAAGACATGAATAATCATTATTAACTCATAAACAGCTCCCGACCATAGGATCATCATGAGGATGGTGATTGATCCGGAAGATTGGTGTACGATCGCTTCTCTTTAGTAGATGAGTCTTGAGTCTACGGTGTGGAGACACCGGAGCGAGAGTACAGGTACTCGTTAGAGAACGAGGGCACTGAGCGTGACCACCTCGAGTAGTCATTAGGGAAGTCTACCTTCTCGTCAATGACTGACTCGATGCTGCAGTAGTGTGTCTGGTTCTTTGACCTGAGATGCATCGGCAGTTCACCTTGAGGGTGTTATAGTTTGACTACACCATTACTCGGTCTCCTAGCCATATGGAACCCTGAGGTGTATGTTGGCTATAGCATGTTCATTGTAGGAACTGGATTGCATCAAGATGGAATCTATCTACCTCGGTGGTAGAGGAGTAGCCCTATGATGATCATGAGAATCAAGTCCAGAAATCCATGGCCATGGTAGAGTGAAATAATAGAAAGAGTTTCTATTTAGATTTTCACATTGGACTCGAATCGAATGATTACATCATATGACAGAGACTAGGGTTTGACGAGTTCACCTTAACCCTAATCTGATCGGGGCTCAAGATAGAAGAACTTGAATCACACAGGTAGCTGCACCAAGAGGTTCGCATTCAGCTCTGATGGGTTGCCACCATATACTGCTAGGTGTCACTGGTGGATTTTGGGAGCAATTAGAATGATTTAGATGATCGATCATTCTAGCTGTTCGAATCAGAAGAGTTCTGATCCATCGAAAGGAGTTTCGATGATGTCTATGATAGAGATCATGACATATCCCATTACCATACAGAACTGAACCTAACTGGGTCACACAAACAAGGGTTTGAATCTGGTGATCATCAATTGAACTGATCTAGTTCAATTGATCTGAATGAGATTCAATTAGGTTCAAGGAAATCGTGCTAGCACTCGATTGAACCTAACGTTCTTCTTTTACTATCATAAATAAGTTGTCCTGACTGAGCCAAAGGAGTTTGTGCTCAATCAGAGGCCTTCATATGGTCTGACTGGAGGTTGTCCAAGTCAGAATAGGTTGTCTTATTTGTAAGACATTACCTGCCATTTTTGGTCACCTGCCATTTCTTGTTCTTTGACTTTGGTCAAAAGTCTACCTTTGACTGGTCAAACGTTGACCATTGACCCTTTGACTTTTGACCACATGTCATGCACCTATTGGAGAGCTGGTGGGGGCCTGTCCCCCTGCCAGAACCTGGCAAGGAGAAGGGCGCACGCCAAGGGTGGCGTGAGCCCAAGTAGGAGGCGCCTAGGAGTCCTTGTTGGACAAGGACTCCACCTCCCTTTTGGATTCCAATCAGAGTTCTACTAAGAATCCAGTTTGACTGGTCTTAGGCACCCTCTAAGGAGGAATCCAGGGGTCTCTATTCCAACCAATCAGATTTAGATCTGATTTCACAAAGGGTTGTGATTGGTTGAGAGGAAGAGGAGTTGGATCACAAGAGGTCTATAAATAAGACCCTGCGCCCAACCCTAATTCTAAGAGTGAATTGCAATAGAGATTTCCCACGCCCCAAGGCTGCCTCTCCCCCTCTTCCTCCATGCCAAACTTCTCTTCCCTTCTCCTCTCCACGTCCAAAAGGAGTTTTGGACTTTGGTTGGTGCGATTCAGATCAAGAGAAAGGCGATCAAAAGCAAGAAGGCTGCGCTGCTGCAAAAGGACGACTGCAGATCTTCAAAAGAGTTTTGAAGATCCTCCAGATCAGATCCAGATCTAATTTTTGGAGGTGTGATAGAGAAGAAGAGGATCTCCAGATCCAACCCGAGTGGATACCGGTAGAGGCCAGGCGCTTGCGTGGCTAAGATCCAGAACCTTCCGCTGCAATCAGGATCATCTACAGGGTAATAGGATTACCCAAATCAGGTAAATTAAATTTGATTTAATTTATCTTATTTTATTTTATTTATTAAAATAATAAGAATTAGATCTGAAAATATATCAAGATCTGATTGAGATCAAGAGAAAAATTTTTGAAATATATCTCTTGATCTAATCAGATCTGGACGAACCTGGACCGGGAAATCAGGATTTCCCTTCAACTGGTATCAGAGCCATGGTTCTAAAATTGTTTAGATCTGATTTTAAATTTTATTTTAATTAGAAAATAAAGTGATTTCAGATGTCACATGAGATGTGATCAGATCTGAAATCAAAAAAAATTAAAATTAAATGATTTGGATCTAAGAACATGAAGATATGCATGACTAGTTCTAGAATAGAATAGTTCTATAGAATAGTTTTGCATGTCTTTGATTTAATCTGATTAAATCATATTTTAGATCTTCTTATTTACTATTTTTCTGATATTATAAGTGTTATAATAACATCTGATAAATAGCAAATAAAAATTATTTAATTTTAAATATCATATGAGATATGATTAGATGCATGTCTAGACTAGTTGTAGAATAGTTCTACATAATTGTCTAGATTAGAATTTATTTTGATTAGATCAATTTAAATCTAATTTTTTAGATTATTATGAGATAATTTAGATCTGAAAACATGCATGATTTGATACATGAGATGTATGCAAAATATGCCATGATTAGATCTAAATTTGTATATGAGATATATGATATAGATCTATAACTGTTTTGTAGTATTTACATGTTCCTGATTAAGGCGTTCCTCTTGGCCGTCCGGTCATAAGAACGAAGAAGGGTTTAAAGGCCCTCTCTTCCCATTCGATGGGGTGTTCTTATGACGTGTAGGGGTGCTGCGTGTTCGTCCTTAATCAGAAACCCAAAACTTACTTTCTGCAAAACCCTAGATCCTGAAACCCTAGGATTTATTGTGCATATTTTGTTTATGAACCCTACTTAATTAAGAATTAAGTTTATGGAATATTAATTAGGTCTAAAATTGAGAATTTTCAGATCTAAGACATATTCATAATACTGGGTTCGGGCTTGGGTAGCTCAATTAGGTCTAAGCGGTTGATCAAACCGAATCAAGAGTTGGTTAGATGGGATCAACAATGCTTAAATTGACCAGCCTAATAGGATTAAGTCTGGGTCAAGATCGAGTCACGATCAAGCAAGACCTAATTAGGCTCAGAGGTTAGAGTCTGGATTGTAGGCTAACCCAATTGGTTCTGACTCAACAATTTGGTGTCTAAGGTAAGTTTGGCACAGACGACCGACTGGTTTTTAATTGGAAGCTACTCGACCTGAATGCGTTCTTGTGCGAGTTAACGGCATATTCCTTCCACCGGTCTCACTTACCTGGCCATATCTGTTGACACAGTTCTGATCTGAGGTGGTCAATAATCCGAGCTGACCCATGCCACTAGGTTAGTCATAATTGTTATGACTAAGCCAAGTCTAGTTTAATGAGACCTGAATCAATTCTCCCTAAGAAAAGATTAAGTCTGAGGTCTTCCACCATTGTAGATGTGCGGGCCCTTCCCGGGGTTGATTGTTCTCGGCTGGATACAGTGGCTCAGTTGCACCGGGAAGACGCAACCATGTCTATTAGGCATTGGATGCTATGGGCTGGAGGATGAGTTGGGCTCAATATTTGGATACGGTGAGAGACCCAATTAGGAACCCAGTCTATGCAAATGGTGGGTCTGACTTAACTAAGGAGTGGATCAATATTCCGGATACGGTGAGATTCATGAATTAGAGACCAAGTTTGGGTGCACCATGATTAGAGAATCATTGAACAAGAGTTGTTCACTCATTGGCTAACCCATCACCAATAACTGTTAGGTGAGGTGATGAGTCAGTTGGTGAGACCGCACCACCCACTAGAAATCATTCAATCGCGGAGATTTTCGCATCTCTACAGAGGGAGTGTAGGGATCCGAGAAAATAGTGGGAGCTAATTTGTTTAAAAATAAAATCCCTAAACAAATTGGTCAAGTCAAAATTACAGTATCTAACTAGAATCTTTGACTCTCTACAGGAAAATGTCTGCGTCCAACCCACTGGCACGTATCCTAGACACACATAGACTGACTGGACCCAATTATAAAGATTGGCTCAGGAACTACAAAATTGTTTTGGGTTCAGAGAAGTTAACACATGTTTTGGACCAGGACCCTCCCACCTTACCAGCTCGTCCATCCACTGAACAGAGAGCGTCTCTGGAAAAATGGATTGACGAAGACAATAAGGCCAGATACTACATGTTGGGCTCGATGTCTGATGAGCTCCAGCGCCAACATGAAGATATCGGGACTGCTCGCCAAATGTTGGCTCACCTGCAGGAGATGTTTGGTGAACAGAGTCGCGCAGCCAAATATCAAGTCACGAAATGACTTTTTAAGGCTAAGATGCGTGATGGGCAGTCAGTCCAAGATCACTGTCTGACAATGATCAAGGACATGGAAGAGCTTGAGAAGCTCGGTGTGAAGTTGGACTTGGACTTGCAGAACGATATTATTCTGCAATCCTTGACTGATGCATATGGGCAATTCATCATGAATTACCACATGCATAAACTTCAAAATTCCTTGGCCGAGTTGATGAATATGCTGGTTACCGCTGAGCTTTCTATGAAAGGTTCTAAAGGCTCAGTTCTTGCTATGGAACGGACTTCTTCCAAAAGAAAGTCTTATGGAAAGAAAAAGAAGTCTGTGAAAAAGCAAAAGGTAGAAGGATCAAAGAAGAAGAAGGCAGAACCGAAGAAGAAGGTCGATGGCAAAGGAAAAGTGTTTCCATTGCAACAGCGACGGCCATTGGAAGCTGGAACTGCCCTACTTAGCCTGGCCACCCTAGTTATAGAACAAGAAGGATTATGTGTCCTTCTTTGGTTATGGTATTGCATTCATTATTCTTGATGTACCTATTTTAACTATCGAGCAAAACGTGAATGCCAAACGACCTAGGGATAGTCCAAACGACAGATATCTATGGCACCTGAGATTAGGTCATATAGCAGAAGATAGGATTAACAAATTGGAGAAAAATGGGCTATTGAGTCCATTGACTTTTGAGTCATATCCAACTTGTGAATCTTGTCTTCAAGGCAAAATGACTAAACTCCCTTTTGTTGGACATGGGGAGAGGGCCACAGATCTCCTTGCCCTAGTACATACTGATGTGTGCGGCCCATTTCGATGTGCCGGCTAGAGGCAATTTTGTCTACTTCATTACCTTTACCGATGATCTGTCTAGGTATGGGTATGTGTATCTTATGAGACACAAGTCTGAAGCTTTTGAAAAGTTCAAAGAATTCAGACATGAAGTAGAAAAACAAACTGGAAAACCCATTAAGGTTCTTCGATCAGATCGAGGAGGTGAATACCTTAGCCGGGAATTCCTAGACTATCTTAAGGAAAATGGCATAGTCTCTCAATGGACTCCACCAGGAACACCTCAACTCAACGGGGTTTCAGAACGGAGAAATCGGACTCTATTGGATATGGTTCGATCCATGATGAGCTTCACAGACCTCCCAGATTTTCTTTGGGGACATTCATTATTAACTTCAATCTATTTACTGAATAGGGTTCCCTCTAAAACCGTTCCTACCACACCGTATGAGATATGGCACGGTAAGAAACCAAGTCTGAGTCATCTCAGAATTTGGGGTTGTCCGGCTCATGTCAAAAGACAACAAGCGGACAAGTTAGAGTTTAGGTCCTTTAGAGCTCGATTCATAGGATATCCTAAAGAGTCATTAGGATACTATTTCTACATTCCAGAAGACCACAATGTGATTGTGAGTCGACATGCCATATTTCTTGAAAAATAGTTTATTCAAGATAGTGGCATTGGAAAGCAGATTAAGCTTGATGAGAAAGTCTCACAAGCAGAACGAGCTAAGGACCAAGTGGAACCAAATCAGGTTGAGCCAATAAGAACACTACCTCCTCCACCTCGTAGATCGGAAAGAGTTTCCCGTCCCCCTGAAAGATACTTAGGTATTATTTCAGAGGATGTAGAGGAAATGTTCCTCATAGGTAATGGTGCTCATGGTGATGATCCCAAAACCTACAACGAGGCGATATCAGATATCGACTCCGAGAAATGGCTTGAGGCAATGAAGTCAGAGATTGACTCGATGCACTCAAACCAAGTCTGGACCTTGGTAGATCCACCAGAAGGTATAGTACCTATTGGGTGTAAATGGATCTTCAAGAGAAAGATTGGTGCAGATGGGAATGTGGAGACATTCAAGGCTAGACTGGTGGCAAAAGGTTATAGTCAACGTGAAGGCATTGACTATCAGGATACCTTTTCCCCGGTAGCTATGCTAAAATCCATCCGCACATTGCTTGCTGTTGCAGCCTATTTCGATTATGAAATATGGCAAATGGACGTGAAAACGGCATTCCTAAATGGATATCTTGAGGAAGATATCTATATGGAACAGCCGCTAGGTTTCACATCCAGTGATACTGATCACAAGGTTTGCAAGCTGCAAAGGTCCATATATGGACTTAAGCAAGCATCTCGGAGCTGGAACACTCGTTTCAATGATGTGATCAAAAAGTTTGGTTTCATCAAAAATGAAGAGGAACCATGTGTTTTCAAAAGGGTCAGTGGGAGCGCTGTTGTCTTCCTCGTATTGTACGTGGATGACATCCTCCTTATTGGGAATGATATTCCCATGTTGACATCAGTCAAGATGTGGTTGTCCAAGGAATTCTCCATGAAAGACCTAGGTGAAGCATCCTTTATTCTAGGAATTAAGGTCTATAGGGATAGACCGAATAGGATGCTAGGACTTTCACAGAAGATGTACATAGAGGAAGTACTAAAGAGGTTTAGTATGGAAAACTCTAAGAGGGGATTAATACCCTTCAGACATGGTATTCATCTTTCCAAGAAGATGTGCCCCAGCACACCTGAGGAAATAGAACGCATGAGCAAGATCCCTTATGCTTCTGCAATAGGGAGCCTCATGTATGCCATGCTATGTACACGACCTGATATAGCCCATGCTGTGAGTGTCACAAGCAGATATCAGTCAAATCCAGGTGAAGAACACTGGACTTCTGTGAAATGTATCCTTAAGTACTTGAGAAGAACTAAGGATATGATGTTGGTCTTTGGTAATGGAGAACTCCAAGTTCAGGGATACACAGACTCGGACTTCATGTCCTGATATAGATGATCGAAAGTCGACATCTGGCAGACTGTTTGTGCTGGAAGAGTTCCAAGCAAACGGTGATACCATCTCATCCGCGATTACCTTGAGAAAGGTTACGTTGAGGTCAAGAGAGTCAACTCCACAGATAATGTGGCAGACCCACTTACAAAGCCGTTGGGCCAGCAGAAGATCGAAGCCCACCTTGAGAAGATGGGACTTAGACTTGTAGCCAATTGGCTTTAGGACAAGTGGGAGATTGTTAGATATATGTGCCCTAGAAGCCAGAATTGGCTGACACTTGTAATACACTTCTAGGGGCAAAATTGTAATTTTGACTATAATTAATGAAATGGGTTATTTTCTATCACACATGTGTATTTAGTGTCTGTGATACATCCTTTGAGTTAATGGTAATGATAATTCATATTTTCAAGAGTTGAAAATTTAAGACATGAATAATCATTATTAACTCATAAACAGCTCCCGACCATAGGATCATCACGAGGATGGTGATTGATCCGGAAGGTTGGTGTACGATCGCTTCTCTTTAGTAGATGAGTCTTGAGTCTACGGTGTGGAGACACCGGAGCGAGAGTACAGGTACTCGTTAGAGAACGAGGGCACTGAGCGTGACCACCTCGAGTAGTCATTAGGGAAGTCTACCTTCTCGTCAATGACTGACTCGATGCTGCAGTAGTGTGTCTGGTTCTTTGACCTGAGATGCATCGGCAGTTCACCTTGAGGGTGTTATAGTTTGACTACACCATTACTCGGTCTCCTAGCCATATGGAACCCTGAGGTGTATGTTGGCTATAGCATGTTCATTGTAGGAACTGGATTGCATCAAGATGGGAATCTATCTACCTCGGTGGTAGAGGAGTAGCCCTATGATGATCATGAGAATCAAGTCCAGAAATCCATGGCCATGGTAGAGTGAAATAATAGAAAGAGTTTCTATTTAGATTTTCACATTGGACTCGAATCGAATGATTACATCATATGACGAGACTAGGGTTTGACGAGTTCACCTTAACCCTAATCTGATCGGGGCTCAAGATAGAAGAACTGAATCACACAGGTAGCTGCACCAAGAGGTTCGCATTCAGCTCTGATGGGTTGCCACCATATACTGCTAGGTGTCACTGGTGGATTTTGGGAGCAATTAGAATGATTTAGATGATCGATCATTCTAGCTGTTCGAATCAGAAGAGTTCTGATCCATCGAAAGGAGTTTCGATGATGTCTATGATAGAGATCATGACATATCCCATTACCATACAGAACTGAACCTAACTGGGTCACACAAACAAGGGTTTGAATCTGGTGATCATCAATTGAACTGATCTAGTTCAATTGATCTGAATGAGATTCAATTAGGTTCAAGGAAATCGTGCTAGCACTCGATTGAACCTAACGTTCTTCTTTTACTATCATAAATAAGTTGTCCTGACTGAGCCAAAGGAGTTTGTGCTCAATCAGAGGCCTTCATATGGTCTGACTGGAGGTTGTCCAAGTCAGAATAGGTTGTCTTATTTGTAAGACATTACCTGCCATTTTTGGTCACCTGCCATTTCTTGTTCTTTGACTTTGGTCAAAAGTCTACCTTTGACTGGTCAAACGTTGACCATTGACCCTTTGACTTTTGACCACATGTCATGCACCTATTGGAGAGCTGGTGGGGGCCTGTCCCCCTGCCAGAACCTGGCAAGGAGAAGGGCGCACGTCAAGGGTGGCGTGAGCCCAAGTAGGAGGCGCCTAGGAGTCCTTGTTGGACAAGGACTCCACCTCCCTTTTGGATTCCAATCAGAGTTCTACTAAGAATCCAGTTTGACTGGTCTTAGGCGCCCTCTAAGGAGGAATCCAGGGGTCTCTATTCCAACCAATCAGATTTAGATCTGATTTCACAAAGGGTTGTGATTGGTTGAGAGGAAGAGGAGTTGGATCACAAGAGGTCTATAAATAAGACCCTGCGCCCAACCCTAAATCTAAGTGAATGCAATTAGAGATTTCCCACGCCCCAAGGCTGCCTCTCCCCTCCTTCTCCATGCCATAGTCTCTTCCTCCCTTCTGCTCTCCACGTCCAAAAGTGTTTTGGACTTTGGTTGGTGCGATTCAGATCAAGGAAAGGCGATCAAAAGCAAGAAGGCTGCGCTGCTGCAAAAGGACGACTGCAGATCTTCAAAAGAGTTTTGAAGATCCTCCAGATCAGATCCAGATCTGATTTTTGGAGGTGTGATAGAGAAGAAGAGGATCTCCAGATCCAACCCGAGTGGATACCGGTAGAGGCCAGGCGCTTGCGTGGCTAAGATCCAGAACCTTCCGCTGCAATCAGGATCATCTACAGGGTAATAGAATTACCCAAATCAGGTAAATTAAATTTGATTTAATTTATCTTATTTTATTTTATTTATTAAAATAATAATAATCAGATCTGAAACATATCAAGATCTGATTGAGATCAAGAAAAAATTTTTGAAATATATCTCTTGATCTAATCAGATCTGGACGAACCTGGACCGGAAAATCAGGATTTCCCTTCACATCGGACACCTTAGAGTTCAACTGTCAACTTTGATCAAGTTGTCCATATTCTATTTCAAAATATCAAATCCATCTGATGGATGATCCTGACCAAGGTTTTTCTATATTGAAATACAGTGATACATTCTTCTCCAACACTTGGAGTGGTCAATTCCATCTTGATCACACTCCGATTTCGTAAGTACTTGACTATGCCCAGAAGCCTTTCATTGCTAAATTAGAAATTTAGTTAGTCTAATACCAAAGCACAGTGAGTTGCTTGCAAATCACTGAGGTGATCTCAGGTCTAAGGGATACTTAGATCTATATCCCATTAGAGACATTCTCGATAGCAGAATGCTCTGGAGTTGGTCACGTTCAATGATGATGTACCCATACATCTCACCTGTATGTCATACTAGTGTCTCCATACTCCTTGCTTAAGAGGACAACCAACCTATATGGCATATAGTGATCTATGCTCGATAGACACTGTTGTCCTAATTAACAACCTATCATTTGGTTGTGAATACATTTAAGAACTAATTGATAAATCCTCTTTTTATTGAAACTAAACAGTCCTAAGAACTTCATCACAATAATGGAGTTCATTAGAAAATATAAACTTATGATGAAAAAGATGCCAAAATATTTTTATTAATTAATAAATCAATTATAATAAAAAATAGCTCAACCATCAACAGACTGATGATTAGCTTTAGAACATAATTTCTAATAACTCGCACTTATCCTAAAGCCACTTGGTACAATATCTAATATCCATCTTTGACTTATGGTTGTCGAACTCCTTGATTGCCAGGATTTTAGTGAAGGGGTCGACTTGGTTCTCCTTTTCATTAATCTTTTGAAGGTCGACGTCACCACGATCCACGATTTCATGGACCAAATAAAAGCAATGCAGAATGTGTTTTGTCCATTGGTGTGCCTTCAATTTCTATGCTTGAGCTATGGCATCAGTGCTGTAGCAGTAGAGCAGGACTGGACCATCAATGGAGGATGCTACTCCAAGCTCGATGATGAACTTCCTCAGCCACACAGCTTTCTTTATTACATCTGATGCTGCCATGTACTCTGCTTCGCAAATAGAGACAGCCACTATATGCTGCTTAAAACTTTTTCAGTAGATGGCTCCACCATTTAGAGTAAAGATATACCTTGATACACTTTTACTATCATCATGATCAGATTGAAAGTTGGAGTTTGTAAATCCCACAAGCTTCAGATCTGACTCACCATAAACCAACCATTGATTCTTAGTATTTCTCAAATACTTAAGGATGGTTTTAACCATCTTCCAATGATTTTCTCTAGGGTCAGACTAGTATCTACTCACCACTCCTAGTAAGTATGCCATATCTGATCTCGTACATATCATTGCATATATAATAGACCCCACTATCGAAGCATATGAGATTCTACTCATACACTCTCTCTCTTCAGGAGTTGTCAAACAATCCTTCTTAGAGAGAGAAATTCTTTGGCCTATCGAAAGATAATTTTTTTGGAATTCTCCATTCTGAATCTCTTTAGTACAGTTTCTATGTACATAGACTGGGATATACCAAACATCCTTTTAGATTTATCCCTATAGATCTTCATTCCTAGGATGTAGGATGCTTCACCCAAGTCCTTCATGGAGAAATGTGATAACAACTAGACTTTTATTCCTTGTAGCATAGGGATATCATTTTTGATTAAGAGAATATCATCCATGTTCAAAATAAGGAATACCACTGCTGGACTATTTGTCCATTTATAAATGCAGGATTCTTCTCTATTCTTAACAAAGCTATAAGTTTTGATCACTCTATCAAAATGCATGTTCCAACTCCGAGATGCCTGCTTCAATCCATAAATGGATCTCTAAAGCTTGCACACCTTGGACTCATCTATGGATGTGAAACCTTCAGGTTGTATCATATGCAACTCTTCGGTCAGCTCTCTGTTTAGAAAAGCTATCTTCACGTCCATCTATCAGATCTCATAGTCTAGATGGGCAACAATGGCAAGCATGATCCGAATGAACTTGAGCATTACCATAGTGGAGAACATCTCGTCATAGTCAATACCATAACATTAATGATATCCCTTGACAATCAGACAGACTTTATAGGTCTCCACCTTTTCGTCTGTACCTCTTTTCCTTTTGAAGATCTATTTACACCCAATGAGTTTAACCCCTTCAGGTGGGTCAACTAATGTCCATACATTATTGACCTTCATGGAATCCATTTCGAATCTCATGGCTTCTAGCCATTTCTCAAAGTCGGATCTCTACATCGCATCCAGATAAGTGATCGGATCCTCATCATTCTCATCGAGTTCGATAGGATCACCATCCTAGACCAACAATCCATAGTATCTATCTGGATGGCACGGTACTCTACTGGATCGTCTTAATGGTGCGGGTTCACTAGGCTTCGAATCTGATCTGATCAAATCTGACTTAGGTTCAACATTCTGTGTTGGACTTTCTACCTATTGAACTTCATCAAGTTCAACCTTAGAGGCAACAGTTCCTTCATCAAGAAACTTCTTTTTCAAAAAGGCTGCCCCAAGGCTGATGAACATCTTTTGTTCATCAGCATGATAGAAATAGTATCCTTTGGTCTCTTTTGGATATCCTATGAATGTACACTTGTCAGACCTAGGTCCAAGTTTGTCTGTAACTAACTATTTGACATAAGTCGGACACCCCCAAACCCTAAGGTGTGAAAGTGCTGGTTTACGTCCTGTCCATATCTCATATGGAATTTTAACTACAGGCTTACATGGAATCCTATTTAATAGATAACAATCTGATTCGAGTGCATTTCCCCAGAAGAATATCGGCAAGCTAACAAATCCCATCATGGATTGGACCATCTCTAACAAAGTCTAATTCCTCCTTTCGGACCCACCATTATGTTGTGGTATTCCAGGAGGAGTCAATTGGGAGAGAATTCCATTCTCTTCTAGATATGTGAGAAACTCACCAGAAAGATATTCTCCTCCTCGGTCAGATCGAAGAGTTTTAATACTCTTTCTAATTTATTTTTCTACTTTACCTTGAAATCATTTAAACATTTCAAAAGAATTCAACTTATGTTTCACCAGATAGACATATCCATATCTAGATAGATCATCTATGAAAGTGATAAAGTAGACATATCCACCTCTAGCGCTTGTGCTCATTGGTCCACTTACATCAGTATGTACTAGACCTAAGAGCTCATTGGCTCTCTCACCTTTCTAGTAAAAGGTGACCTGATCATTTTACCAAAAAGACAGGACTCACAGATTGGAAATGATTCATAATCATTGACTTCGAGGATTTTCTCTTAAATCAACCTATTTATCCTATTCTTATTTATATGACCTAGCCTATAGTTCCATAAGTAGATATCTGATACATTATCTAATCTAGAATGCTTGCCAGTAGAATAGACTATATTAATAGGTTGTGATAACATATATACACCATTGTTCAATTGTACATAGAAAGCAGTAACACCATTCATAATGATATTACAAACTCATTTTTTTATTAAAATTTTATAATTATTCATGGCCAAAAGGCCTACAGAAATGATATTTAAAAAGAAACTAGGATAAAAATGACAATCACTAAGACCAACGGTATGAGATTCAAATATAAATTTCAAAATTCTTAAAGCTAGAACTGAAACTAGTCTTCCATCTCTAACGTTTAGGAATCTCTCGCCTTGCTCGAATCTTCTACTGACTTGCAACCCCTGTAATGAATTGCAAATATGGTAAGGGCTATCGATATCCAATATCCAGTCAATAATATCATAAATAAAAAAATTATAAGAAGTTATCATATAAATACCTTGCCCAGCAATAGTTTGCTTCTTTCTCTATCAGGTCCAGGGAGGCAATGTACTAAGGATAGTTTCTCTTCTAGTGCCCCCACTTCTTGCAAAAGAAGCATTCAACTTGACTCTTATCAGACTTGATCTTCCTGGTCTGGCCCTACACTGATGTCCCAGCTTGAACTTGCACCTTTTTTGTTTTCTTCTTCTTGTTCTTCTTTCCTTTTCTAAAGGGTCGAGAACTAGAAGACGAACCTCCCATTAAGTTCACCGACCCTTTATGGAGCTGGTGATCCTTCTCAAAGTTCTAAAGTAACTCTAGTAAGCCATGGTAGTTTACTTCAGACTTTGTCATTCTATAATGAGTAAGGAAAGGGAGATAGGACTTTGACAGCAAGTTCAGTATTGCATCTTTTTCATGTTATTCATGCAAGGAAAAGCTGAGTTTGCTCAAGAACTCTATCATCTCGATCATATATAGTACATGATCAGTGACAGAGGCTCCATCCCACATTCTGACGTTGAAGATGGCATAACTAGTCTTATGCCTCTCAATATCATCAGGTGTGCCAAAAGAATCCTCCAACACTTAGAGTATTTTATTTGGCTGAGCTATCTCAAACCTATGACTGAACTTATTGCTCATCGTAGCCAGCATAATGCAGTGCACCATGGTTCGATCACTGAGCCACTTTTGATAAGTATCTCTCACTGTTCCACGTGCATTGGCTGCTAGCTTCTCAGGTGCAGGATTCGTCAGCACATATAGGATCCGTTCATACTCCAGGACAATCTTCAACTTTCAGTACCAGTATCGAAGTTGGGTCCCATCAACTTATCATTGTCCAAGGATGATCAAACTGATAGAAAAGTGGCCATGTCTGCACAAAGAAAAATCAAAATCTAATTAGTAATTGATTCATTAAACCTAAAGATTTAGACTTTAATCAAAAGATTTTTTCCACTATTTTATTCGAATTGGTAGTCTCTACCTCCAATTCGAGAAATTATCCTAATTCCTTAGTGGGTATTAGAATCCACATAGACTGTACACGAGCCAAACTTTGGTTGGCCCATCCATATACATCTAAGGGTAGGTTCATAACCAATTATTTCTTCAAACAATTTTTAGTAATTAAATTTTGCCCCAAGCTCTGATCAATTGACTTTGGCCTTCTCATAAAAGGGTCCAGTTAGGTCCAACCATTAACATGACCATACTTGGCCCATCCAACCAATAAATGATAAGGCCCAACTTTGGTTGGCCCATTTGACCACCATTTAGAAAGATGTATCCAAGAGATCATATAATGAATGATAATTCCATCAATCGATAAGCACCAGATCTTTGGGCCTCCAATGATTATCCAACTGATGGCCTCATTATCATCCACTTTAATGGAAGGCTATGATTCAGTTATCATATAACTATTTTATTTTAAGGACCTAATAATTTTAGAGTATTTAATTTATAGAAGTGAGTAGGTCAAATTAACCAGCTTGTCATAATCCTCCCACTAACTACACCAAGTCAACTTAAGGAAGATCATTAATAGGCTGATCTTAGGAGCACCTAAATCAGGCAAACTGATTTACCTAGCTGACATGGGTCAGCTGAATAGTTAATGATTATAAAATGTAATTCACAAGCTGGTAAGTTCATCAGGGAAGGTCTGCAGGCTTGCTTAGATACCAAAAAATGGCCAAGTAGTGAGCTGTCATTAAACATGTCTGGTTTGAGAATCCTGATTTCCCGGTCCAGGTTCGTTCAGATCTGATCAGATCAAGAGATATATTTCAAAAATTTTTTCTCTTGATCTCAATCAGATCTTGATATGTTTCAGATCTGATTCTTATTATTTTAATAAAATAAAATAAAAAAGATAAATTAAATCAAATTTAATTTACCTGATTTGGGTAATCCTATTACCCTGTTGATGATCCTGATTGCAGCGGAAGGTTCTGGATCTTAGCCACGCAAGCGCCTGGCCTCTACCGGTATCCACTCGGGTTGGATCTGGAGATCCTCTTCTTCTCTATCACACCTCCAAAAATCAGATCTGGATCTGATCTGGAGGATCTTCAAAACTCTTTTGAAGATCTGCAGTCGTCCTTTGCAGCAGCGCAGCCTTCTTGCTTTTGATCGCCTTTTCTTGATCTGAATCGCACCAACCAAAGTCCAAAACACTTTTGGACGTGGAGAGCAAGGGGAGAAGAGAGTTATGGCATGGAGAAGGAGGGGAGAGGCAGCCTTGGGGCGTGGGAAATTCTTCAATTGAATTCATTTTTTAGAGTTGGGCGCAGGGTCTTATTTATAGACTAAGCTTGTGATCCAACTCCTCTTCTTCCCAACCAATCACAACCCTTTGTGAAATCAGATCTAAATCTGATTGGTGGGAATAGAGTCCCCTGGATTCCTCCTTAGAGGGTGCCTAAGACCAGTCAAAGTTGGATTCTTAGAAGAACTCTAATTGGAATCCAAAAAGGGAGATGGAGTCCTTGTCCAACAAGGACTCCTAGGCGCCTCCAACTTGGGCACACGCCAGGGTGGCGTGCGCCCTTCTCCTTGCCAGGTTCTGGCAGGGGGACAGGCCCCCACCAGCTCTCCAATAGGTGCATGACATGTGGTCAAAAGTCAAAGTGTCAATGGTCAACGTTTGACCAGTCAAAGGTAGACTTTTGACCAAAGTCAAAGAACAAGAAATGGCAGGTGACCAAAAATGGCAGGTAATGTCTTACAAAATAAGACAACCTTTTCTGACTTGGACAACCTCCAGTCAGACCATATGAAGGCCTCTGATTGAGCACAAACTCCTTTGGCTCAGTCAGGACAACTTATTTATGATAGTAAAAGAAGAACGTTAGGTTCAATCGAGTGCTAGCACGATTTCCTTGAACCTAATTGAATCTCATTCAGATCAATTGAACTAGATCAGTTCAATTGATGATCACCAGATTCAAACCCTTGTTTGTGTGACCCAGTTAGGTTCAGTTCTGTATGGTAATGGGATATGTCATGATCTCTATCATCGACATCATCGAAACTCCTTTCGATGGATCAGAACTCTTCTGATTCGAACAGCTAGAATGATCGATCATCTAAATCATTCTAATTGCTCCCAAAATCCACCAGTGACACCTAGCAGTATATGGTGGCAACCCATCAGAGCTGAATGCGAACCTCTTGGTGCAGCTACCTGTGTGATTAAGTTCTTCTATCTTGAGCCCCGATCAGATTAGGATTAAGGTAAACTCGTCAAACCCTAGTCTCGTCATATGATGTAATCATTCGATTCGAGTCCAATGTGAAAATCTAAATAGAAACTCTTTCTATTATTTCACTCTGCCATGGCCATGGGCTTCTGGACTTGATTCTCATGATCATCATAGGGCTGCTCCTCTACCACCGAGGTAGATAGATTCCATCTTGATGCAATCCAGTTCCTACAATGAACATGCTATAGCCAACATACACCTCAGGGTTCCATATGGCTAGGAGACCGAGTAATGGTGTAGTCAAACTATAACACCCTCAAGGTGAACTGCCGATGCATCTCAGGTCAAAGAACCAGACACACTACTGCAGCATCGAGTCAGTCATTGACGAGAAGGTAGACTTCCCTAATGACTACTCGAGGTGGTCACGCTCAGTGCCCTCGTTCTCTAACGAGTACCTGTACTCTCGCTCCGGTGTCTCCACACCGTAGACTCAAGACTCATCTACTAAAGAGAAGCGATTGTACACCAACCTTCCGGATCAATCACCATCCTCGTGATGATCCTATGGTCGGGAGCATTTTATGAGTTAATAATGATTATTCATGTCTTAAATTTTCAACTCTTGAAAATATGAATTATCATTACCATTAACTCAAAGGATGTATCACAGACACTAAATACACATATGTGATAGAAAATAACCCATTTTATTGATTATAGTCAAAATTATAATTTTGCCCCTAGAAGTGTATTACAAGTGTCAGCCAATTCTGGCTTCTAGGGCACATATATCTAACAATCTCCCACTTGTCCTAAAGCCAATTGGCTACAAGTCTAAGTCCCATCTTCTCAAGGTGGGCTTCGATCTTCTGCTGGCCCAACGGCTTTGTAAGTGGGTCTGCCACATTATCTGTGGAGTTGACTCTCTTGACCTCGACGTAACCTTTCTCGAGGTAATCGCGGATGAGGATGGTATCGCCGCTCAATGTGCTTGGATTTCTGGTGAGACCTCGGCTCCTTAGCAAGGGCTATGGCGCCATTGTTGTCGCAGTATAGAGGAATGGCATCTGATGGCATTACTCCAATTTCTGCAGCAAACTTCTTGTACCAGAATGCTTCCTTTGCAGCCTCTGATGCAGCGATATATTCTGCTTCCATGGTGGAATCTGCTATCACAGTTTGCTTGGAACTCTTCCAGCTGACAGCACCACCATTGCACACAAACAGACTTCCAGATGTCGACTTTCGATCATCTATATCGGACATGAAAGTCCGAGTCTGTGTATCCCTGGACTTGGAGTTCTCCATTACCAAAGACCAACATCATATCCTTAGTTCTTCTCAAGTACTTAAGGATACATTTCACAGAAGTCCAGTGTTCTTCACCTGGATTTGACTGATATCTGCTTGTGACACTCACAGCATGGGCTATATCAGGTCGTGTACATAGCATGGCATACATGAGGCTCCCTATTGCAGAAGCATAAGGGATCTTGCTCATGCGTTCTATTTCCTCAGGTGTGCTAGGGCACATCTTCTTGGAAAGATGAATACCATGTCTGAAGGGTATTAATCCCCTCTTAGAGTTTTCCATACTAAACCTCTTTAGTACTTCCTCTATGTACATCTTCTGTGAAAGTCCTAGCATCCTATTCGGTCTATCCCTATAGACCTTAATTCCTAGAATAAAGGATGCTTCACCTAGGTCTTTCATGGAGAATTCCTTGGACAACCACATCTTGACTGATGTCAACATGGGAATATCATTCCCAATAAGGAGGATGTCATCCACGTACAATACGAGGAAGACAACAGCGCTCCCACTGACCCTTTTGAAAACACATGGTTCCTCTTCATTTTTGATGAAACCAAACTTTTTGATCACATCATTGAAACGAGTGTTCCAGCTCCGAGATGCTTGCTTAAGTCCATATATGGACCTTTGCAGCTTGCAAACCTTGTGATCAGTATCACTGGATGTGAAACCTAGCGGCTGTTCCATATAGATATCTTCCTCAAGATATCCATTTAGGAATGCCGTTTTCACGTCCATTTGCCATATTTCATAATCGAAATAGGCTGCAACGGCAAGCAATGTGCGGATGGATTTTAGCATAGCCTACTGGGGAAAAGGTATCCTGATAGTCAATGCCTTCGCGTTGACTATAACCTTTTGCCACTAGTCTAGCCTTGAATGTCTCCACATTCCCATCTGCACCAATCTTTCTCTTGAAGATCCATTTACACCCAATAGGTACTATACCTTCTGGTGGATCTACCAAGGTCCAGACTTGGTTTGAGTGCATCGAGTCAATTTCTGACTTGCATTGCCTCTAGCCATTTCTCGGAGTCGATATCTGATATCGCCTCGTTGTAGGTTTTGGGATCATCACCATGAGCACCATTACCTATGAGGAACATTTTCCTCTACATCCTCTGAAATAATACCTAAGTATCTTTCAGGGGGACGGGAAACTCTTTCCGATCTACGAGGTGGAGGAGGTAGTGTTCTTATTGGCTCAACCTGATTTGGTTCCACAATTGGTCCTTAGCTCGTTCTACTTGTGAGACTTTCTCATCAAGCTTAATCTGCTTTCCAATGCCGCTATCTTGAATAAACTATTTTTCAAGAAAGATGGCATGTCGACTCACAATCACATTGTGGTCTTCTGGAATGTAGAAATAGTATCCTAATGACTCTTTAGGATATCCTATGAATCGAGCTCTAAAGGACCTAAACTCTAACTTGTCCGCTTGTTGTCTTTTGACATGAGCCGGACAACCCCAAATTCTGAGATGACTCAGACTTGGTTTCTTACCGTGCCATATCTCATACGGTGTGGTAGGAACGGTTTTAGAGGGAACCCTATTCAGTAGATAAGATTGAAGTTAACAATGAAGTGTCCCCAAAGAAAATCAGGGAGGTCTGTGAAGCTCATCATGGATCGAACCATATCCAATAGAGTCCGATTTCTCCATTCTGAAACCCCGTTGAGTTGAGGTGTTCCTGGTGGAGTCCATTGAGAGACTATGCCATTTTCCTTGAGATAGTCTAGGAATTCCCGGCTAAGGTATTCACCTCCTCGATCTGATCGAAGAACCTTAATGGGTTTTTCCAGTTTGTTTTTCTACTTCATGTCTGAATTCTTTGAACTTTTCAAAAGCTTCAGACTTGTGTCTCATAAGATACACATACCCATACCTAGACAGATCATCGGTAAAGGTAATGAAGTAGACAAAATTGCCTCTAGCCGGCACATCAAATGGGCCGCACACATCAGTATGTACTAGGGCAAGGAGATCTGTGCCCCTCTCCCCATGTCCAACAAAAGGGAGTTTAGTCATTTTGCCTTGAAGACAAGATTCACAAGTTGGATATGACTCAAAAGTCAATGGACTCAATAGCCCATTTTTCTCCAATTTGTTGATCCTATCTTCTGCTATATGACCTAATCTCAGGTGCCATAGATATCTGTCGTTTGGACTATCCCTAGGTCGTTTGGCATTCACGTTTTGCTCGATAGTTAGAACAGGTACATCAATATGTAGCTGATAAAGACCATTAATAAGGAAACCATTTGCAATTTTATTTCTTTCATAAAGAATGTTACAATGGTCCTTAAAGAAGGTGATCACATAACCTTCTTGTGCTAAGCATGAAACAGAAATCAAATTCCTGCTAGCTGCAGGCACATAATAACAGTCTTTTAAAACTAAGTCTAAACCAGATGGTAATCGAAGAGGGTATGTTCCCACGGCTACTGCAGCAACTCTTGCTCCATTACCGATGCGTAGGATCATGTCTCCATCCCTCAGCCTCCTGCTATCCTCAAGACCCTGCATAGAAGTGCACAGATGAGCACTAGAACCAGAGTCAAGCACCCAACTGGATGCAGAAGAAACCGTAAGGTTAGACTCAATAACGAGCATACCTCCAGAAGGACCTTCCTTCTTGTTCTTCAGGGTGGCCAGGTAAGTAGGGCAGTTCCGCTTCCAATGGCCGTCGCTGTTGCAATGGAAACACTTTCCTTTGCCATCGACCTTCTTCTTCGGTTCTGCCTTCTTCTTCTTTGATCCTTCCACCTTTTGCTTTTTCACAGACTTCTTTTTCTTTCCATAAGACTTTCTTTTGGAAGAAGTCCGTTCCATAGCAAGAACTGAGCCTTTAGAACCTTTCATAGAAAGCTCAGCGGTAACCAGCATATTCATCAACTCGGCCAAGGAATTTTGAAGTTTATGCATGTGGTAATTCATGATGAATTGCCCATATGCATCAGTCAAGGATTGCAGAATAATATCGTTCTGCAAGTCCAAGTCCAACTTCACACCGAGCTTCTCAAGCTCTTCCATGTCCTTGATCATTGTCAGACAGTGATCTTGGACTGACTGCCCATCACGCATCTTAGCCTTAAAAAGTCATTTTCGTGACTTGATATTTGGCTGCGCGACTCTGTTCACCAAACATCTCCTGCAGGTGAGCCAACATTTGGCGAGCAGTCCCGATATCTTCATGTTGGCGCTGGAGCTCATCAGACATCGAGCCCAACATGTAGTATCTGGCCTTATTGTCTTCGTCAATCCATTTTTCCAGAGACGCTCTCTGTTCAGTGGATGGACGAGCTGGTAAGGTGGGAGGGTCCTGGTCCAAAACATGTGTTAACTTCTCTGAACCCAAAACAATTTTGTAGTTCCTGAGCCAATCTTTATAATTGGGTCCAGTCAGTCTATGTGTGTCTAGGATACGTGCCAGTGGGTTGGACGCAG
>QRFJ01003508.1:0-76183 GCA_006176705.1 Cocos nucifera | reverse complement strand
AACCCTTGTTTGTGTGACCCAGTTAGGTTCAGTTCTGTATGGTAATGGGATATGTCATGATCTCTATCATCGACATCATCGAAACTCCTTTCGATGGATCAGAACTCTTCTGATTCGAACAGCTAGAATGATCGATCATCTAAATCATTCTAATTGCTCCCAAAATCCACCAGTGACACCTAGCAGTATATGGTGGCAACCCATCAGAGCTGAATGCGAACCTCTTGGTGCAGCTACCTGTGTGATTAAGTTCTTCTATCTTGAGCCCCGATCAGATTAGGGTTAAGGTGAACTCGTCAAACCCTAGTCTCTGTCATATGATGTAATCATTCGATTCGAGTCCAATGTGAAAATCTAAATAGAAACTCTTTCTATTATTTCACTCTGCCATGGCCATGGGCTTCAGGACTTGATTCTCATGATCATCATAGGGCTGCTCCTCTACCACCGAGGTAGATAGATTCCATCTTGATGCAATCCAGTTCCTACAATGAACATGCTATAGCCAACATACACCTCAGGGTTCCATATGGCTAGGAGACCGAGTAATGGTGTAGTCAAACTATAACACCCTCAAGGTGAACTGCCGATGCATCTCAGGTCAAAGAACCAGACACACTACTGCAGCATCGAGTCAGTCATTGACGAGAAGGTAGACTCCCTAATGACTACTCGAGGTGGTCACGCTCAGTGCCCTCGTTCTCTAACGAGTACCTGTACTCTCGCTCCGGTGTCTCCACACCGTAGACTCAAGACTCATCTACTAAAGAGAAGCGATTCGTACACCAACCTTCCGGATCAATCACCATCCTCGTGATGATCCTATGGTCGGGAGCATTTTATGAGTTAATAATGATTATTCATGTCTTAAATTTTCAACTCTTGAAAATATGAATTATCATTACCATTAACTCAAAGGATGTATCACAGACACTAAATACACATATGTGATAGAAAATAACCCATTTTATTAATTATAGTCAAAATTATAATTTTGCCCCTAGAAGTGTATTACAAGTGTCAGCCAATTCTGGCTTCTAGGGCACATATATCTAACAATCTCCCACTTGTCCTAAAGCCAATTGGCTACAAGTCTAAGTCCCATCTTCTCAAGGTGGGCTTCGATCTTCTGCTGGCCCAACGGCTTTGTAAGTGGGTCTGCCACATTATCTGTGGAGTTGACTCTCTTGACCTCGACGTAACCCTTCTCGAGGTAATCGCGGATGAGGATGGTATCGCCGCTCAATGTGCTTGGATTTCTGGTGAGACCTCGGCTCCTTAGCAAGGGCTATGGCGCCATTGTTGTCGCAGTATAGAGGAATGGCATCTGATGGCATTACTCCAATTTCTGCAGCAAACTTCTTGTACCAGAATGCTTCCTTTGCAGCCTTCTGATGCAGCGATATATTCTGCTTCCATGGTGGAATCTGCTATCACAGTTTGCTTGGAACTCTTCCAGCTGACAGCTCCACCATTGCACACAAACAGACTTCCAGATGTCGACTTTCGATCATCTATATCGGACATGAAAGTCCGAGTCTGTGTATCCCTGGACTTGGAGTTCTCCATTACCAAAGACCAACATCATATCCTTAGTTCTTCTCAAGTACTTAAGGATACATTTCACAGAAGTCCAGTGTTCTTCACCTGGATTTGACTGATATCTGCTTGTGACACTCACAGCATGGGCTATATCAGGTCGTGTACATAGCATGGCATACATGAGGCTCCCTATTGCAGAAGCATAAGGGATCTTGCTCATGCGTTCTATTTCCTCAGGTGTGCTGGGGCACATCTTCTTGGAAAGATGAATACCATGTCTGAAGGGTATTAATCCCCTCTTAGAGTTTTCCATACTAAACCTCTTTAGTACTTTCCTCTATGTACATCTTCTGTGAAAGTCCTAGCATCCTATTCGGTCTATCCCTATAGACCTTAATTCCTAGAATAAAGGATGCTTCACCTAGGTCTTTCATGGAGAATTCCTTAGACAACCACATCTTGACTGATGTCAACATGGGAATATCATTCCCAATAAGGAGGATGTCATCCACGTACAATACGAGGAAGACAACAGCGCTCCCACTGACCCTTTTTGAAAACACATGGTTCCTCTTCATTTTTGATGAAACCAAACTTTTTGATCACATCATTGAAACGAGTGTTCCAGCTCCGAGATGCTTGCTTAAGTCCATATATGGACCTTTGCAGCTTGCAAACCTTGTGATCAGTATCACTGGATGTGAAACCTAGCGGCTGTTCCATATAGATATCTTCCTCAAGATATCCATTTAAGGAATGCCGTTTTCACGTCCATTTGCCATATTTCATAATCGAAATAGGCTGCAACAGCAAGCAATGTGCGGATGGATTTTAGCATAGCCTACTGGGGAAAAGGTATCCTGATAGTCAATGCCTTCACGTTGACTATAACCTTTTGCCACTAGTCTAGCCTTGAATGTCTCCACATTCCCATCTGCACCAATCTTTCTCTTGAAGATCCATTTACACCCAATAGGTACTATACCTTCTGGTGGATCTACCAAGGTCCAGACTTGGTTTGAGTGCATCGAGTCAATTTCTGACTTCATTGCCTCAAGCCATTTCTCGGAGTCGATATCTGATATCGCCTCGTTGTAGGTTTTGGGATCATCACCATGAGCACCATTACCTATGAGGAACATTTCCTCTACATCCTCTGAAATAATACCTAAGTATCTTTCAGGGGGACGGGAAACTCTTTCCGATCTACGAGGTGGAGGAGGTAGTGTTCTTATTGGCTCAACCTGATTTGGTTCCACTTGGTCCTTAGCTCTTTCTACTTGTGAGACTTTCTCATCAAGCTTAATCTGCTTTCCAATGCCGCTATCTTGAATAAACTATTTTTCAAGAAAGATGGCATGTCGACTCACAATCACATTGTGGTCTTCTGGAATGTAGAAATAGTATCCTAATGACTCTTTAGGATATCCTATGAATCGAGCTCTAAAGGACCTAAACTCTAACTTGTCCGCTTGTTGTCTTTTGACATGAGCCGGACAACCCCAAATTCTGAGATGACTCAGACTTGGTTTCTTACCGTGCCATATCTCATACGGTGTGGTAGGAACGGTTTTAGAGGGAACCCTATTCAGTAGATAGATTGAAGTTAACAATGAGTGTCCCCAAAGAAAATCAGGGAGGTCTGTGAAGCTCATCATGGATCGAACCATATCCAATAGGGTCCGATTTCTCCGTTCTGAAACCCCGTTGAGTTGAGGTGTTCCTGGTGGAGTCCATTGAGAGACTATGCCATTTTCCTTAAGATAGTCTAGGAATTCCCGGCTAAGGTATTCACCTCCTCGATCTGATCGAAGAACCTTAATGGGTTTTCCAGTTTGTTTTTCTACTTCATGTCTGAATTCTTTGAACTTTTCAAAAGCTTCAGACTTGTGTCTCATAAGATACACATACCCATACCTAGACAGATCATCGGTAAAGGTAATGAAGTAGACAAAATTGCCTCTAGCCGGCACATCAAATGGGCCGCACACATCAGTATGTACTAGGGCAAGGAGATCTGTGGCCCTCTCCCCATGTCCAACAAAAGGGAGTTTAGTCATTTTGCCTTGAAGACAAGATTCACAAGTTGGATATGACTCGGAAGTCAATGGACTCAATAGCCCATTTTTCTCCAATTTGTTGATCCTATCTTCTGCTATATGACCTAATCTCAGGTGCCATAGATATCTGTCGTTTGGACTATCCCTAGGTCGTTTGGCATTCACGTTTTGCTCGATAGTTAGAACAGGTACATCAATATGTAGCTGATAAAGACCATTAATAAGGAAACCATTTGCAATTTTATTTCTTTCATAAAGAATGTTACAATGGTCCTTAAAGAAGGTGATCACATAACCTTCTTGTGCTAAGCATGAAACAGAAATCAAATTCCTGCTAGCTGCAGGCACATAATAACAGTCTTTTCAAAACTAAGTCTAAACCAGATGGTAATCGAAGAGGGTATGTTCCCATGGCTACTGCAGCAACTCTTGCTCCATTACCGACGCGTAGGATCATGTCTCCATCCCTCAGCCTCCTGCTATCCTCAAGACCCTGCATAGAAGTGCATAGATGAGCACTAGAATCAGAGTCAAGCACCCAACTGGATGCAGAAGAAACCGTAAGGTTAGACTCAATAACGAGCATACCTCCAGAAGGACCTTCCTTCTTGTTCTTTAGGGTGGCCAGGTAAGTAGGGCAGTTCCGCTTCCAATGGCCGTCGCTGTTGCAATGGAAACACTTTCCTTTGCCATCGACCTTCTTCTTCGGTTCTGCCTTCTTCTTCTTTGATCCTTCTACCTTTTGCTTTTTCACAGACTTCTTTTTCTTTCCATAAGACTTTCTTTTGGAAGAAGTCCGTTCCATAGCAAGAACTGAGCCTTTAGAACCTTTCATAGAAAGCTCAGCGGTAACCAGCATATTCATCAACTCGGCCAAGGAATTTTGAAGTTTATGCATGTGGTAATTCATGATGAATTGCCCATATGCATCAGTCAAGGATTGCAGAATAATATCATTCTGCAAGTCCAAGTCCAACTTCACACCGAGCTTCTCAAGCTCTTCCATGTCCTTGATCATTGTCAGACAGTGATCTTGGACTGACTGCCCATCACGCATCTTAGCCTTAAAAAGTCGTTTCGTGACTTGATATTTGGCTGCGCGACTCTGTTCACCAAACATCTCCTGCAGGTGAGCCAACATTTGGCGAGCAGTCCCGATATCTTCATGTTGGCGCTGGAGCTCATCAGACATCGAGCCCAACATGTAGTATCTGGCCTTATTATCTTCGTCAATCCATTTTTCCAGAGACGCTCTCTGTTCAGTGGATGGACGAGCTGGTAAGGTGGGAGGGTCCTGGTCCAAAACATGTGTTAACTTCTCTGAACCCAAAACAATTTTGTAGTTCCTGAGCCAATCTTTATAATTGGGTCCAGTCAGTCTATGTGTGTCTAGGATACGTGCCAGTGGGTTGGACGCAGACATTTTCCTGTAGAGAGTCAAAGATTCTAGTTAGATACTGTAATTTTGACTTGACCAATTTGTTTAGGGATTTTATTTTTAAACAAATTAGCTCCCACTATTTTCTCGGATCCCTACACTCCCTCTGTAGAGATGCGAAAATCTCCGCGATTGATGATTTCTAGTGGGTGGTGCGGTCTCACCAACTGACTCATCACCTCACCTAACAGTTATTGGTGATGGGTTAGCCAATGAGTGAACAACTCTTGTTCAATGATTCTCTAATCATGGTGCACCCAAACTTGGTCTCTAATTCATGAATCTCACCGTATCCGGAATATTGATCCACTCCTTAGTTAAGTCAGACCCACCATTTGCATAGACTGGGTTCCTAATTGGGTCTCTCACCGTATCCGGAATATTGAGCCCAACTCATCCTCCAGCCCATAGCATCCAATGCCTAATAGACATGGTTGCATCTTCCCGGTGCAACTGAGCCACTGTATCCAGCCGAGAACAATCAACCCCGGGAAGGGCCCGCACATCTACAATGGTGGAAGACCTCAGACTTAATCTTTTCTTAGGGAGAATTGATTCAGGTCTCATTAAACTAGACTTGGCTTAGTCATAACAATTATGACTAACCTAGTGGCATGGGTTAGCTCGGATTATTGACCACCTCAGATCAGAACTGTGTCAACAGATATGGCCAGGTAAGTGAGACCGGTGGAAGGAATATGCCATTAACTCGTACAAGAACGCATTCAGGTCGAGTAGCTTCCAATTAAAAACCAGTCGGTCGTCTGTGCCAAACTTACCTTAGACACCAAATTGTTGAGTCAGAACCAATTGGGTTAGCCTACAATCCAGACTCTAACCTCTGAGCCTAATTAGGTCTTGCTTGATCGTGACTCGATCTTGACCCAGACTTAATCCTATTAGGCTGGTCAATTTAAGCATTGTTGATCCCATCTAACCAACTCTTGATTCGGTTTGATCAACCGCTTAGACCTAATTGAGCTACCCAAGCCCGAACCCAGTATTATGAATATGTCTTAGATCTGAAATTCTCAATTTTAGACCTAATTAATATTCCATAAACTTAATTCTTAATTAAGTAGGGTTCATAAACAAAATATGCACAATAAATCCTAGGGTTTCAGGATCTAGGGTTTTGCAGAAAGTAAGTTTTTGGGTTTCTGATTAAGGACGAACGCGCAGCACCCCTACACATCATAAGAACACCCCATCGAATGGGAAGAGAGGGCCTTTAAACCCTTCTTCGTTCTTATGACCGGACGGCCAAGGGGAACGCCTTAATCAGGAACATTCAATAAACATTCAATACTACAAAACAGTTATAGATCTATATCATATATCTCATATACAAATTTAGATCTAACCATGGCATATTTTGCATACATCTCATGTATCATAATCATGCATGTTTTCAGATCTAAATTATCACATAATAATCTAAAAAATTAGATTTAAATTGATCTAATCAAAATAAATTCTAATCTAGACAATTATGTAGAACTATTCTACAACTAGTCTAGTCATGCATCTATCATATCTCATATGATATTTAAAATTAAATAATTTTTATTTGCTGTTTATCAGATGTTATTATAACACTTATAATATCAGAAAATAGTAAATAAGAAGATCTAAAATATGATTTAATCATATTAAATCAAAGACATGCAAAACTATTCTATAGAACTATTCTATACTAGAACTAGTCATGCATATCTTCATGTTCTTAGATCCAAATCATTTAATTTTAATTTTTCTTGATTTCAGATCTGATCACATCTCATGTGACATCTGAAATCACGTTATTTTTAATTAAAATAAAATTAAAAATCAGATCTAAACTATTTTTAGAACCATGGCTCTGATACCACTTGAAGGGAAATCCTGATTTCCCTGACCAGGTTCGTTCAGATCTGATCAGATCAAGAGATATATTTCAAAAATTTTTTCTCTTAGATCTGTATCAGATCAGGGATGCTTCAGATCTGATTCTTATTTATTTAATAAAAATTAAATGAAAAGGATAAATTAAATCACATTCAATTTACCTGAATAGGGTAATCCTATTACCCTGTTGATGATCCTGTTTGCAGCGGAAGGTTCTGGATCAAGCCACGCAAGCGCCTGGCCTCTACCGGTATCCACTCGGGCTGGATCTGGAGATCCTCTTCTTCTCTATCACGCCTCCAAAAATCAGATCTGGATCTGATCTGGAGGATCTTCAAAACTCCTTTTGAAGATCTGCAGTCGTTCTTCGCAGCAGCGCAGCCTTCTTGCTTTTGATCTCCTTTTCTTGATCTAAATCGCACCAATCCAAATCCAAAACACTTTTGGACGTGGAGAGCAAGGGGAGAAGAGAGTATGGCGTGGAGAAAGGGGAGAGAGGCAGCCTTGGGGCGTGGGAAGATTGCTTCTTGATTATTTTTTCACTTGGGCGCTGGGTCTCTTATATAGACTAAGCGTGATCCAAGTCATCTTCCTCCCAACCAATCACAACCCTTTGTGAAATCAGATCTAAATCTGATTGGTGGGATTAGAGTCCCCTGGATTCCTACTTGGAGAGTGCCTTGGACCAGTCAAACTGGATTCTTAGAAGAACTCTCATTGGAATCCTAAAGGGAGATGGAGTCCTTGTCCAACAAGGACTCCTAGGCGCCTCCTACTTGGGCTCACGCCACCCTTGGCGTGCGCCCTTCTCCTTGCCAGGTTCTGGCAGGGGGACAAGCCCCCACCAGCTCTCCAATAGGTGCATGACATGTGGTCAAAAGTCAAAGGGTGAATGGTCAACGTTTGACCAGTCAAAGGTAGACTTTTGACCAAAGTCAAAGAACAAGAAATGGCAGGTGACCAAAAATGGCAGGTAATGTCTTACAAATAAGACAACCTATTCTGACTTGGACAACCTCCAGTCAGACCATATGAAGGCCTCTGATTGAGCACAAACTCCTTTGGCTCAGACAGGACAACTTATTTATGATAGCAAAAGAAGAACGTTAGGTTCAATCGAGTGCTAGCACGATTTCCTTGAACCTAATTGAATCTCATTCAGATCAATTGAACTAGATCAGTTCAATTGATGATCACCAGATTCAAACCCTTGTTTGTGTGACCCAGTTAGGTTCAGTTCTGTATGGTAATGGGATATGTCATGATCTCTATCATCGACATCATCGAAACTCCTTTCGATGGATCAGAACTCTTCTGATTCGAACAGCTAGAATGATCGATCATCTAAATCATTCTAATTGCTCCCAAAATCCACCAGTGACACCTAGCAGTATATGGTGGCAACCCATCAGAGCTGAATGCGAACCTCTTGGTGCAGCTACCTGTGTGATTCAGTTCTTCTATCTTGAGCCCCGATCAGATTAGGGTTAAGGTGAACTCGTCAAACCCTAGTCTCTGTCATATGATGTAATCATTCGATTCGAGTCCAATGTGAAAATCTAAATAGAAACTCTTTCTATTATTTCACTCTGCCATGGCCATGGGCTTCAGGACTTGATTCTCATGATCATCATAGGGCTACTCCTCTACCACCGAGGTAGATAGATCCCATCTTGATGCAATCCAGTTCCTACAATGAACATGCTATAGCCAACATACACCTCAGGGTTCCATATGGCTAGGAGACCGAGTAATGGTGTAGTCAAACTATAACACCCTCAAGGTGAACTGCCGATGCATCTCAGGTCAAAGAACCAGACACACTACTGCAGCATCGAGTCAGTCATTGACGAGAAGGTAGACTCCCTAATGACTACTCGAGGTGGTCACGCTCAGTGCCCTCGTTCTCTAACGAGTACCTGTACTCTCGCTCCGGTGTCTCCACACCGTAGACTCAAGACTCATCTACTAAAGAGAAGCGATCGTACACCAACCTTCCAGATCAATCACCATCCTCATGATGATCCTATGGTCGGGAGCTGTTTATGAGTTAATAATGATTATTCATGTCTTAAATTTTCAACTCTTGAAAATATGAATTATCATTACCATTAACTCAAAGGATGTATCACAGACACTAAATACACATGTGTGATAGAAAATAACCCATTTATTAATTATAGTCAAAATTACAATTTTGCCCCTAGAAGTGTATTACAAGTGTCAGCCAATTCTGGCTTCTAGGGCACATATATCTAACATGGTTTACCTTAGACACCAACTGATTTAATTAGTTTCAATTAGATCAACTTAATAGTTCATGCTAGACCACGTAGCCAAGAATCAAGTTCATCTTGGGTCTTATTAAAGACATGGACTTAACCAACTACAACTATTGCAATTGATCTAGAGAATCCTTGACCTAATCTAAGACAACAATTGATTAGATTTAGTCAATTCTCTAATTAAGTCCATTCTTTAATCTAACCCTAGGTCTAACCCAATTAATGGACCTAATCTCCACTAACCCGTTAACCCAATGTGTTATGATTCATGTCATAGGATCTTCAATTTACAATCCTAGAACCTAATCAAACAACTTCTTAATTCTTAATTAAGTTTTATGCTAAGGGTTGGGGTTTGACGTTTTGAAAATAGTTTTCATATTTGTAAAATATTTTTATAACATAGTTCTATCAATCAAGTTGCATGTTTGATTCATAATCGATATGCAAGTATCATAAACATGAATCTACTTTAGATCTAATCTAAACAGGTTCATGTAATTGAAATAGTTTCAATAATAATCAATCATAAATCTTCTTATATCAAATCTAATATATTTATGAAGATTAAAACTAGATTAAAATATTTTTAATCAGATCATAAAATCTTTTAGATCTAATTTAAAATTTTATGATCAATATTTTAGATCAGCATGTACTAGAACAACCTATTCACTATAAGGGATAAACCTTACAGTAAGACAATCTTATGGCAGTCCATGCAATCTAAAAAATTTTATTTTTAGATCTAAAAATATTTTAAATCTATTAAATTATAAATAAAATTATATCAAATCTAATAAATTTATTATTAGAGTTAGATCATCACGAACTAGGATAACCTGTTCACTGTAAGGGATAAACCTTACAGTAGGACAGCCTTATGGCAGTTCGTGATATTTAAATTTTTTTTTAATTTTAGATTTAATAATTAGATTATAAATTAGATCTAATCTAAGAAATAATCTAAATATGTACAAAAATCATGTAATAACAATCTTGCTCTGATACTAATTGATGGAACCAGATCTAGGATTTTATAGATAGATCTTGAAAACTTTTTTAAGATCTTATCATGGAAGACTTAAATAAATTAAATATTTATTTAAATAAATATATAAATACCTAAATCTCAGATCTATTACATGATCATGATATGATATTAAATTAAAAATTAAAATCAAATAAGAAAGTAAAAGGTTGATCAAATCAACTTAGATCTACACTACATCAAATGTAGGTATGAAGTTAATAGATCAGACCTATTACCTAAGCAAGTTAGACATTCTAACTTACTGATCTAGGCTTGAGGATAAAATTATGAGCCACACATGCATGCGGCCTCTAGGAGTCATCCACACGAGCCTACAATCTCTGATCTAAAGTTCGATGCAGGAAATCAGCACAACATGCTAGTACTGCACTGATCCTTCTTCGACGATCGATCCGATACTCTCTTCTTCAAAATTTAGACTCTCCAAAATATGAGAAGGAAGATGAGAGTTTAATGATTTAAGACTCTCTTAAAAAAAACTCAAAAAAAAGAGGAGAGATTGAAAATAAAATAGCCCTAGAAGAAGACCTTCTTCTTCTCTTTTCTCTCACCTAGACACCTAGTTTGGTGTCTATGGAACCCCCACACCCAAGGACCCTCTTCCTCTAATTTTTGCACACCTCAAATCTCTCCCAAAGCTCTATATTTTATAAAAAAATTAAAATAAAATTCATCTAATAAATAGAGAAAAAGAAGAGTCTAAGTTAGATCAAAATCCTAGACTAGGAATATCCAAACATGGAAAGTTGTTGGGGCACCCAACTCTTGGACGCCTCCTCCACAATTATTGGCATGGACCAGCAAAGGAGGGTGCACAAAAAAGGAGATTATTTTCATAGAATAAGAGAAGAATTAATTAAAAGAGGGGGCGGCACTCAAGGAAAGGTGTTTTGGTCAATAAGAATTCAATCTCATAGAATCCTAAGCAAAACTAACTCCTCTTTTGACTTGGTCTTCCAACAAATTGTCTTATGAGAAAAGGAGGAGAGAAAGAGGGAGTGAAAAGCCATGGAATTGGAGAATTTTCACATAAGAAACAAAATAAAAAGAGCATGGGGCGTGAGGATTAAGTGGCGCAAGTGATAGGGAGTCCTAGTCACACTAGGACTCCTGTTTTGACTGGGTCAAACAAGATCTTTTAACCAAATAAAATCAAGATTAAACCAACCTAATTAAATAAGGCCCTAACTCATTTAAGGATTTAATTAAATCAGATTTAATTTTGATTTATTTTCTAATCAAATTAGAAACTTGGGTTAATCTGAGCCTAATTAGACTAGGACTAGTTCTTCCTTGCACTTGGCTTATCTAATAAACCAATTGGACTTGATCCAATCAAGACAAAACTAAATCTAATTAAATCATATTTAATTAGACTTAGTCTTAGCCTATTGGCTTAATTAAATTAAGTCAATTAGTAATCAAATTGCTAATCGATCCTTCTGTAAGACTTGCACTAGGTTAAACACCAATCGTATTGATTGTTTAACCCAAGAATGATTCTTAATCATTGATCAACCATCCAATCATATCGTAAGCTCTAATGTGTGTGACCTCATAGATTTAAACCTAAGCCGGTAGCATAAGAATAAATTTTTGTACCAATCGAAGTGACCATCTAGCAATGATACCTGACTGTCGGATAGGTCGAAGGTGTAGAACACCATGCTTAGAACCCATGCAGATAAAGTTTTCATATAATTCATCCCCTTGACCACATTGCTCATAGGACACCTTAGAGTTCAACTATTAACTCTGATCAGGTTGTCCACATTGTATTTCAAAATATCAAATCCATCTGATGGATTACCCTAGCCATGATTCTGCTATATTGAAATACAGTGATACATTCTTCTCCAACTCTTGGAGTGGTTAATTCCATCTTGATCACACTCCAACTTCATAAGTACTTGATTATACCCAGAAGTCTTTCGTTGCTAAATTAAAAATTCAGTTAGTCTGGTACCAAAGCATAATGAGTTGCTTGTAAGTCACTGAGGTGATCTTAGATCTAAGGGATACTTATATCTATATCCCATTAGAGAAATTCTCGATAGTAGAATGCTCTAGACTTGGTCATGTTCAATGACGATGTATCCATACATCTCTCCTGTATGCCATACCAGTGTCTCCACACTCCTTAGTTAAGAGGACAACCAATCTATATGGTATATAGCAACCTATGCTCGATAGACGCTGTTGTCCTAATTAACAGCCTATCATTTGGTCGTAAATAAATTTAAGGATTAATCGATAAATCATCTTTTTATCGAAACTAAACAGTCCTAAGGACTTCATCATAACAATAGAGTTCATTAGAAGATGTAAACTTATGATAAAAAAGATGCAAAAATATTTTTATTAATTAATAAATTAATTATAATTATAAAATAGCTCAACCGTCAACAAGCTGATGATTGGCTTTAGGACATAATTCCCAACATGTGCATCTCCAGCATTGGTACTAGAAAATTGGTCCTCCTGCACTCCTCTGCTCTGAACTCATGTCAGAACTCTTTCCACTTGTGAAGACATCTCTGCCCGATGCTCCACCTAAAATCAAAGTCCCCCTGATGCAGCAGAAGTTGACTCTGTAATTGAGTCCCTCGAGGCCAACCACTTAATGCTGCACTGCTGAGCCTGTCGTTGCACCTCGAACACAGTCATTGCTCCTTTGAATCCTCCATACTCTATGGACCCCTCTAAAACTATCTCGAATATACTGCACCCTATAGATTCCTCTGAAACCACAAAGAGCTCATCCGACTCTTCACTTTCAGCAACTGAAATGATGGAATCTGACTTTTCTCCTCCTTTGCACTTCTTTCAAAGCAAACATTCTCTCTTAAAGTTTTCTGCTTCACCATACTTGAAGTACTTCTTGGATCCTTTACTATCCCTTTGCTGATCCTTCTTCTTTTCTTACCTAGGCCTTTCTGACACTATGAGACCCTCCTGAAAGACCTCCTTCTTCATCATCCATTTTCACTGCTCGTTGGATCTTAGCACTGATGCGATTTTCTCGTACATCAATGTCTCCTTACCATACAGCAGTGTGGTTACCTACGGATCAAAGCTCCCAAGTAGCGAACATAGTAGTAATAAACTCTTGTCCTCCTCTTTGAGCTCCACCCTAATGTTGAGCAAGTCCTTGCTCATTTGATCGAAATGCTGAATATATTCTGCAACATCCTCGCCCTCTTGCATACGAAGGCTATATAGTTGCTTCTTCAGCACCAATTTATTGCACATGTTCTTTCCCATGTATAACTAATGTAACCTCGACCACAAATCCTTAGGTGTCTTCTCCTTCAATATGCTATACAACACCTCATCTACCAGACAAGCCCTAACCATAGCACATGCCCTTTTCTCCAAGGACTTTCATTCCTTGTCTATCATCTCCTCCGACCTATCCTCGAAGACTGAATCTAGCCTCATCTGAGTTAACAGATCCTCCATCCTAACCTTCCACATCATGAAACTATCTTTTCCATCAAACTTCTCAAATCCTACCTTCAACCCGCTGTTTTCCATGATCAAACCAAATAAAAAACAACCGACAAGTAGACCTAAAAATTACCTTGACTAGGGATGATGGACAGTAGCCTTTAGATCACTTCGTTCCCCATGAAGCCTAGAGAAAACCTTAGATCTAAATCTCGTTGCTAATCTCTACTGAAATTTGATCTTTTTCCTCCTTTATGCTCAACCAAGCTCTGATACCAAGTGTTAGTGCATCATCATGGCATCACCTAGCTTTGATACCAAATGTTGGTGCATCACCATGGCATCACCTAGCTCTGATACTAAATATTAAAAACTATGGTACCGCTCTGATACCATGTTGCAAAAACTCCTGATCTTTAACATGGACCTAAGGAGATCTTTGATATTCTCTAAGGACAGCAAACCATCGATCCACCAATTTAGATCTGTATAGGTCGCCTCCCTCCTTGGACTTGAGAGATGCGCCCCCTTGGGGCAGCAACTCTAGAGAGAAGAGAGAAAAGAGATTGAGGGAGAAAAGATCTATATTTCAATCCATGTTCTAAAATCCTAATACATCCTATGTATTTATACATAGATATTAGGCCCGATCAAAAAATTCCCTGGCTAACCCAATACATGAAAGCACTTACTGAACCCATGTACACCCATGTCTCTCATGCTCTCATCCCCTGAATCTAAACCCGACTCATACATATGTTAGCCATCTTAAGACCTTATTGGATCAGGCCTTCAGACTCAAACAAAAAATTTCATCCAGCTCTATTCACCACCATCGAGCTAGCTCTATTAGTAGTCAAGCTGGCTTGACTGCATCTTATCCAAATCCTATCTTTTGTCTGCCTGAGATAGCTAGCTCGACTGCACCCCAAGTCAGCTCAATCTGAGCTCAAGCCGGCTTGACTGCATATCCAAGCCAGCCTGCTTGTGTGTCAACCCCTTGTCTTTATTGATTCTTCTTCTGATTTTGGTTCTTTGCTCCACCTTGTGTCTTAGATCTCTGAAGCACCTACCAAGCCCACTCAAGGTCCTCACACCTGAACCTCAAGTCCATGCAGAGCTACATGCCGCCTTCATCCTAAGACAACTCCTGTCCTAGCCCTAAAATCACATCCGTCCTAGTCTTCCAAAGCTAACACCCTGGCTCCTCCCGTGGCCTCCCAAGGCTTAAGAGCACCACACCAGATCCTACAGAAAAAAGTAGTTGCAAGTTGAGAAAGTACATCAACTTGAGCATTTTTTATTCTTGGAATATGAAAGATCTTGAAATGCTTGAAAGTTGGTGTGAGATCTTTCATCTTATAAATGTATTTCACCATAGTTGGGTCTCGGGCTTTTGACTTACCCACTTATTAGTTATGAGTTGGTGAATACTTTTAGGCTCTTTTTGCTAAGTTTTTTTAGTGATCTTTAAGCTGGCTAACAAGGCTTCATATTCAGCTTGATTATTTGATACTTTAAAATTGAACCGAAGGGCATATTCGGTTATAGTCTCTTTAGAGTTGATGAGGATAAAGCTGGCTCCACTTAAGCATTGGATGCTCCATCGACATGAAGTACCCATGCTGACTCTAGTTTGCCCTCAGAATTTTTAGCTTGTCCTGACTCATTATCAGGTTCGTGCTCAAATTTGTCATCGGATGTAGTACATTCAGTGATAAAGTTAGCTAACGCTTGAGCCTTCATTGATGGTCGTGGGCGATGTTGAATGTTGAATTTACTAAGTTTGATTGCTCATTTTACCATTCAACTAGAGGTATCTGGTTGATGTAGAATTGCCTTTAGTGGTTGGTCTGTCAATATGACCACTAAATAAGCTTGAAAATATGGCTAAAGTCATTGTGTTGATATGATTAAAGTGTGGACCATTTTCTCCACTTTCTAGTATCTAATCTCAACATTATGAAGCACCTTGCTAGTGTAGTAAATGGGCCATTGAATTCGATTCTCATCTTCTCTAACAAGAACTTAACTAACTACTTTGGTTGACGTGGCCATGTAGAGATACAGAATCTCTCCCATGTTAAGCTTTGTGGGTAGTGGAGGGGACATCAAATACTTCTTTAAATCTTCAAATGACTATCAGCATTCATCCAACTATGAAAAATCTTTAGCTTACCATAGAGTTTTGAAGAAAGGTAGACATCTTTTGACCGACTTCAAAATGAATTGGCTAAGTACGGCAATTCTTCCATTTAGCTATTGTATCTCTTTCTTGGAGCTTAGGTTCTCATATCAATAATGGCCTTGATTTTTTCAGGTTGGCCTCCATTCCTCGGGGTGATACAAGAAATCCAAAGAACTTTCTAGCAATCATGCCAAAAGAGTACTTAGTCGGATTCAACTTCATCCAATGTCATTGGAGTGTGTCAAAGGCTTCTTTCAAGTCTCGAACATGATCATGAGTCTGAGTGCTTTGTACCAACATATCGTCGACATAGACTTCCATATTCCACCCAATTTACTATTTGAACACCTTGCTAACTAGCCATTGGTAAGTCGCTCAAGCATTTCTTAAATCAAATGAAATCACTTTATAATAGTAAATACCTTTACTAGTTATGAAGGCAATGTGCTCCTCATCTTTTGATGCCATCCAAATTTGATTGTAGCCTACAAAGGTGTCCATGAAGCTCAGAAGTTGGTGTCCTGATGTTGCATTGACTAATTGATCAATCTTTGATAAAAGAAAGCTATCTTTTGGACAAGCTTCATTTAAGTTGGTCTAGTCGATGCAAATTTACCATTTTCTATTGGCTTTTTTTACCATCACGACATTGATAAGCCAATTGGGATAGTTAGTCTCTTTGATGAAGCCAACCACAAGGAGCTTATCAACTTCTTTATTGATGACCTTCTATCATTTAGGGGCAAAAGATCTTTTCTTTTGTCTCACCTATCTAATTTTGGGGTCGACATTCAGTCGGTGAGTTGTTACATCTGCAAGAATTTCTGGCATGTCTGTTGCCAACCAAGCAAAGATACTGGCATTCGCCCTCATTAAGTCTATTAGCTATTTTTGTTCTAGATCAAGTAGCCTTGATCCATTTGAAATGGTCTTCGTGGGATCATCTTCTCTCAATGGGATCGAAACTAGTTGTTCGGCCAGCTCACCTCTTTCTTTATTTTTTCTTTGGTCAAGTTTGTCGATTATCAAGGGGTCTTTGGCTTTAGTGCCTTCAGTTGAAATCATAAAGCAGCCTCGAGCTAATTGTTGATCCCCATATATTTCTCCTTTCCCATCTTTGGTCGGGAATTAGACTAGTAGATAATTAGTCGACACTATTGCTCTTAATGCATTAAGTCCAAGTCATCCTAGTATGGCATTATATGCCAAAGAAACTCAGACAACTGTAAATATAAGGAGAACTATACTTCATCATGGTTCAATCCTTGCAGTCAAAGGAAGAGTAATTTCTCCTTCCACATTAATTGCATCTCTAGTAAACCCGACTAAAGGTGTAGAGACTCTTCTGAGTTGGCAGTCGCATTCAGAAGAAAGTCGAGTAAAACAAAATATCAGTTGAACTTTCATTATCTATAAGAATTTTTTTTACATCATAATTTGCTATTATTGTCGAGACAATGACAGCATCATTATAGAGAATTTATATTCCCCAAATATCATCTTTTGAAAAAAAGATTATATTGTCAAGCCATTGCTTTTTGGCTAGCTCTTCTTTAGAAGTTGCCCTCCAGTTGCTTAGTCGCCCAAAAATCATATTAATGTCTCTCACCATCGGTTGGTTGTTATGTACTTCCTTAGGTTGATTTTGAGGCTAGTGATTAGCAGGAGGTTAAGTTGGGCAGTAGCGTCAAAATTTGTTGAGAAAGTCTCACCAAATCAGGGCTTCAATTTCATCCCTGAGTTGAATGCACTGCTCTATGTCATGACCATGGTCATGATGGAATCGACAATATATCTTCCTATCATGGCTTTTGGTGATGCCTTTATTGGTGGGGGGTGTCGAAGGTACTCCTCTCCTTCTATCTCCATCAGGATCTATGCGTGAGGAGCAGAAAGAGAAGTGTAAGAGTCAAATTTGGTGCCAAAATTATGAGGCCTTGGACTCCATTAGCAATGTGAAGCACTTTTATGTTGGGAATTATGTCTCAAAGCCAATCATCAATCTATTGACGATTGAGATATTTGATAATTATAATTAATTTATTAATTAATAAAAATATTTTGACATCTTTTTCATCATAAGTTTTACATCTTCTAATGAACTCCATTGTTGTGATGAAGTTCTTAGGACTGTTTAGTTTCGATAAAGAGAGGATTTATCGATTAGTCCTTAAATTTATTCATGACCAAATGATAGGTTGTTAAAGTCGGAGTATGATCAAGATGAAATTGACCACTCCAAGAGTTGAAGAAGAATGTATCACTATATTTCAATATAGCAAAACCTTGGCCAGGGTAATCCATCAAATGGATTTGATATTTTAAAATATAATGTGGACAATCTGATTAGAGTTGACATTTGAACTCTAAGATATCCTATGAGCATTGTGATCAAGAGGATGAATTATATGAAAACTATATCCACATGGATTCTAAGGATGGTGTTCTACACCTTCGACCTATCCGATCATCGGATATCATTGCTAGATGGTCACTTTGATTGGTACAAAAATTTATTCCTATGCTATCGACTTAGGTTTGGACCTATAAGGTTGTGAGGATTTATGGTGCTCCCAAGCCTTGGGAGGCCATGGAAGGAGTCAAGAGGTTGGCTCCAAGGATTCCAAGGGCTTGGTTGGTGCTTCGAAGATCTGGAACACAAGGTTAAGCAAGAAACCAAAGTCGGAGAATCAAGACTGCAGAAAAAAATTTTCTGCAGGTTAGCTAACTCAGTCCAAAATTGGATCGACTCAGTCTAGTGCACAGGCAAAATAGAGAGTCGTGCATTCGGGACTGCTGGCATGACACAGAACTGGGTTGGCTCAGTTTCAGACTGAGCCAACCCAGTGGAACTTAGCTAGCTCAGTGAAACTGAGCCAACCCAGTGGAACTTAGCTAGCTCAGTGCGCGGGCAAAGTTACGCGAGAGTCTATTTTAGGCTAGGGTCTAGGTTGATCTTAGGGGTCTTAAGTCCTGGTTTGAGAGATCTTAAGAGGGCTAATTCATGTATGGATTGGGTCTAGATCCAGAGGATGAGAGCATGGGAGACATGGGTGTACATAGGCTCGGTGAGTGTTTTCATGTATTGGGTTAGCTGGGGAGTTTTTGGGTCGGACCTAATAGCTATGTATAAATACATAGATTGTATTAAGGTTTCATAATGCTGTAAATGCTGTAGAATACAGACCTTTTCTCTCTCAACTCTCTTCTTTTCTTCTCCCTAGAGTTGCCGCCCTAGGATTCTTGAAGAAGCCTAGAGAAGGGGGCATCTCCCTCAAGCCCAAGAAGGGAGGCGCCCCATCATAGATTCAGGTGGAGGATCGATGGTTTGCTGTCGATAGAGAACATCACAGGTTTCTTCAGATCCGTGCTAAAGATCAGGAGCTTCCGCAATATGATATCGATGCTTGTGATGTCAAGGATGATTGGCATTCGAGCGATATCATGGGTCTATAATTTAGAATCAGAGCTAGATAATGTTTGAAACAATATGGATGACAACAAAGGTCATATACATTAGAGCTTACGATCTGATCGGATGGTTGATCAATAATTAAGAATTATTCTAGGATTAAACAATCAATACGATTGGTGTTTAACCTAGTGCAAGTATTGCAGGAGGATCGATTAGCAATTGGATTGCTAATTAGCTTAATTTGATTAAACCAATAGACTGAGATTAAGTTTAATTAAATATAATTTAATTAGATTTAGTTTGAACTTGACTGGATCAAGTTTAATTGGTTTATTGGATAAGCTAAGTGCAAGGAAGAACTAGTCCTAGTCTAACTAGGACTCGAATTAACCCAATTTTCTAATTTAATTAGAAAACAAATTAAAATTAAATTTGATTTAATCTAATTTAATTAAGTTCTTAAATGGGTTAGGGCTTTATTTAATTAGGTTGGATTAATCTTGATTTTATTTGGTTAAAAGATCTTGTTTGACCAAGTCAAAATAGGAGTGCTAATGTGACTAGGACTCCCTATCACTTATTCCACTTAATCCTCACGCCCCATGCCCTTTTTGTTTTATTTCTTACATGAAAATTCTCCACTCCCATGTCTTCTCACACTCTCTTTCTCTCCTCCTTTTCTCATAAGGCAATTTGTTAGAAGACCAAGTCAAAAGAGGAGTTAGTTTTGCTTAGGATTTTATGAGATAGAATCCTTGTTGACCAAAACACCTTCCCTTGAGTGCAAACCCTCTTTTAATTAATTCTTCTCTTATTCCATGAAAATAATCTCCTTTTTTATGTGCCCTCTCTTGCTGGTCCACACCAATAATTATGGAGGAGGCACCCAAGAGTTGGGCACCCAACAACTTCCCATGTTTGGACATTCCTAGTCTAGAATTTTGATCTAACTTGGACTCTTCTTTTTCTCTATTTATTGGATGAATTTTATTTTAATTTTTTTTATAAAATATAGAGCTTTGGTAGAGTTTTGGAGTATGCAAAAATCAGAGAAAGAGGGTCCTTGGGCATGGGGGTCCATGGGCACCAAATAAGATGTCTAGGTGAGAAAAAAGAGAAGAAGAATAAGATCTTCTTCTAGGGCTATTTTATTTTCAATCTCTCCTCCTTTTTTGAGTTTTTTCTAAGAGAGTCTTAGATCAGTAAACTCTCATCTTCCTTTTCATATTTTGTAGAGTCCAAATTTTGAAGAAGAGAGCATCGGATCGACCATCGAAGAAGGATCAGCATAGTACTAGCATGCTGTGCTGATTTCCTACATTGGACTTCAGATCAGAGATCGTAGGCTTGTGTGGATAACTCCTAGAGGTCGGATGCATGTGTGGCTTATGACTTCATCCTCAAGCCTAGATCAACAAGTTAAAATATCTAACTTGCTCAGATAATAGATCTGATCTATTAACTTCATACCTGCATTTGATATAGTGTAGATCTAGATTGATTTGATCAACCTTTTACTTTCTTATTCGATTTTAATTTTTGATTTAGTATTATGTCTTGATCATGTAATAGATTTGATATCTAAGTATTTACATATTTATTTAAATAAATATTTAATTTATTTAAATCTTTCGCTGTAAGATCTTGAAAAAGTTTTCAAGATCTACCTGTAAAACCCTAGATCTGGTTCCTTCAATTGGTATCAGAGCAAGATTGTTATTACATGATTTTTATGAATGTTTAGATTATTTCTTAGATTAGATCTAATTTATAATCTAATTATTAAATCTAAAATTAAAAAAAAATTAGATCTTACGAACTACCATAAGGTTGTCTAGCTGTAATGTTTATCCCTTACAGTGAATAGGTTGTCCTAGTTTGTGATGATCTGACTCTAATTATAAATTTATTAGATTTAATCTAATTTTATTTATAATTTAATAGATTTAAAATAATTTTAGATCTAAAAATAAACTATTTTAGATTGCACGGACTGTCATAAGGTTATCCTGCTATAAGGTTTATCCCTTACAGTGAATAGATTGTCCTAATACATGCTGATTTAAAATATTGATCATAAAATTTTAAATTAGATCTAAGAGATTTTATGATCTGATTAAAAATATTTTAATCTAATTTTAATCTTCATAAATATATTAGATTTGATCTAGAAAGATTTATGTTTGATTATTATTGATACTGTTTCAATTACATGAACTTATTTAGATTAGATCTAAAGTAGATTCATATTTATGTTACTTGCATATTGATTATGAATTAAACATGCAACTTGATTGATAGAACCATATTGTAAAAATATTTTACCAACATGAAAACTATTTTCGAAAAGCCAAACCCCAATCCTCAGCCCAAAACTTAATTAAGAATTAAAAAATTATTTGATTAGATTCTAGGATTATAAATTGAAGATCCTATGACACAAATCATAACACATTGGGTTAATGGGTTAGTGGGGATTAGGTCCATTAATTAGGTTTGTTAGATATGTGTGCCGTAGAAGCCAGATTGGCGGACACTTATAATACACTTCTAAGGGTAAAATTATAATTTTAACTATAAATAATAAAATAGATTATTTTCTATCACAGTGTGTATTTGAAAGTGTCTGTGATACATTCCTTCAGTTAATGGTAATGATAGTTTATATTTTTAAGAGTTGAAAATTTAAGATATGAATTTTTATTATTAACTCATAAAATGCTCCCAACCGTAGGATCATCATGAGGATGGAGATTGATCTGAAAGGTTGGTGTACGATCGCTTCTTTTGGATAGATGAGTCTTGAATCTATAGTGTAGAGACATCGGAGTGAGAGTATAGATACTCGTTAGAGAACGAGGGCATTGAGCGTGACCACCTCAAGCAGTTATAAGGAAGTCTACCTTCTCATCGATGACTAGCTCGAAGCTGCAGTGGTGTGTCTAGTTTTTTGATCTGAGGTGCATCGACAGTTCACCTTGAGGATGTTATAGTTTGACTACACCATAACTCAATCTCCTAGCTATTCGAAACTCTGAGGTGTATGTTGGCTATAGCATGTTCATTGTAAGAATTGGATTGCACTAATAGGAGATCTATCTATCTTGGTAGATGAGGAGCAGTCCGATGATGATCATGACAATCAAGTCCATAAGCCCATGGCCATTGTAGAGTGAAATAATAGAAAGAGTTTTTATTAGGATTTTCATATTGGACTTGAATCTAATGATTACTTCATATGACGAAAATTAGGGTTTGACGAGATCACCTTAACCCTAATCTGATCGAAGCTCAAGATAGAGGAACTTAATCACACAGGTAACTGCACCGAGATATTCACTTTCAGTTCTAATGGATTGCCACCATATGCTGTTAGGTGTCACTAGCAAATTTTGGGAGCAATTAGAATGATTTGGATGAACAATCATACTAGTTGTCTGAATTAGAAAAGTTCTGATCCATCGGATGGTATTTTCATGATGTCAATGATAGAGATCGCGACATATCCCATTATTATATGGAACTGAACCTAACTAGATAACACAAATAAGGGTTTGGATCTAGATATCATCAATTGGACTAACCCAGTTCAATTGATTTGAATAAGATTCAATTGGGTTCAAGAAAATCGTGCTAGCACATGATTGAGCCTAATGTTCTCCTTTAACAATCATTAAAGCTTATCTTGATTGAGTCTATATTTGGGCTGGCTCAGAAATCTTTACTTGATTTGATTGGAGCTTGTCTAGGTTAGAAAATGGTTGTCTTAATTTATGAGATAAATTTAAAACAACATCTGCCATTTTTGAGCACATGCTAATTCATGTTTTCAGACATTGGTCAAATATTGACCTTGGATACTTAGACATCTGCCCATGTGTCATGCACCCATAGGAGAGTACTTCGGAACTTATCCCCTACTAAAAAGCAGATAGGAAGTGGGTGCATGCCTTCCTAGGTGTGCACCTGATGAGGATAAAAGATGGAGTTCCATATAGATGGGACTCCAGATTGCTTCAGGGGATTAAACTGTGTGGAACCACGTGAACTGCATGAGGATAAAAGATGGAGTCCCATACAGATGGGACTCCAGATTGCTTTAGGGGATTAAACTGTATGGCACTAAGAAGTCTTTTTTGACCCAATCTTAGCACCACCTTAGGAGGGTTTTGAGGATCTCTCATCTGATTGGATCAGATGATGTAATCCCACCATCTGATTGCATAAAAGATCGTGATTGGCCAGGATGATGTGGCACTGCATGGCACAGCAGGGTCTATATAAACCCTATCCGCACCTAGAATTTAATGCTTCTGCCATTAGCCCATGCCACATAGCCTCTCTCCCTCTATCTCCATGCCACTCTCTAGTCCTCTCTCTCCTCTCTACACCCAAGGGCTTTTGGGCATGAACAAGGTGTGATCCAAGCAAGTGAAAGGTGCCAGAAAAGGAAGAAGGCAGCACTGCTGCAAGTGACAATGGCTGTTCTTCAAAAGCATTTTTGAAGATCTTCAAGATTAGATCTAGATCTACTTTTTGAAAGATTGATTGAGAAGGAGAATATCTCTAGATCTTGCCCGAGTGGATATTGGTAGAGGCCAGATGTTTGCGTGGCTACATTCAGAATCTTATACAAACATTGAGATCATCACAAGATAATTGGATTACCCAAAATAAAGGTATAATTAAATTAGATTTAATTTTTATTTTTATTTATATTATTAGATTAATAAGATCAGATCTAAGGATTCTAAGATTTGATTAGAATCTCAAAAAAAAAAAATTTAAAATATCTCTCTTGATCCAATCAGATCTGAACGAACCTGACCCAGAAAATAAGACTTTTTTCTTCAACTGGTATTAGAGCCAGATTCCATAATTCATTAGATCTAATTTTAATTTATTTTTTATCTAATAATTAGATGATTTTAGATGTCACATTAGATATGATTAGATCTAAAATAAAAAAGTTAAAAATTAAATAATCTAGATCTAAGATGTACGGATGCATGACTAGACTAGGAATAAAATTGTTCTATGTATAGGCTATAATGATCATAATTTTAATTTAATTAATTATAATTTTTAGATTTATTTATTTATTATTTTTTAATATTATAAATATTATAATTAGATCTAAAAAATAGAAAATAAATTTATTTAATTTATTCATATGAGATATGATAGATGCATGTTTAGACTAGTTGTAGATAGTTCTATAAAATTATCTAGAATAAATTTTAATTTGATATGATCAAATTTAAATCTTATTTTTTAGATATTTATGAGATAATTTAGATCTAAAAATATGCATGATATGATACATGAGATGTATACAAAATATATTTTTAGTTAGATTAATTTTTATATATGTGATATATGATGTAGATCTAACTAGTTTTGTAGATTTATCATGTTTATGATTAAGGCATTCCCCTTAGCTGTCCGATCATAAGAATGAAGTAGAATTTAAAGGCCCTCTCCTCTCATTCGATGAGGTATTTTTATGGTGTGTAGGGGTGCTGCACGTTCGTCCTTAATCAAAAATCAAAAATTTATTTTCTGCAAAATTCTAGATCCTGAAATCCTAGAATTTTATATACATATTTTGTTTATGAACCCTAAACTTAATTGAGAATTAAGATTATGAAATATATTAGGTCTAAAATTAAAAATTTTTAAATCTAAGATATATTCATAAAATTGGGTTTGGGCTTGGATAGCTTAATTAGGTTTAGTGGTTGATCAAACCGAATCAAGAGTTGGTTAGGTGGAATCAAGAGTACTTAAATTGACCAGCCTAATAGGATTAAGTTTGGGTCAAGGTCGAGTCACATGAGTGATTGATCAAGTTAAGACCTAATAGGCTCAGTGGTTAGAGTCTGGATTGTAGGCTAATCCATTGGTTCTGGCTCAATAATTTGGTATCTATGGTAAGTTTGGCAGATATGACCGACTAGTTTTTAATTGAGAGCTACTCAACTCAAATATATTTTTATCGAGTTAATGGCATATCCCTTGCACCGATCTCACTTACCTGACCATATTTGTTGGTCCAGTCCTGATCTAAGGTGGCTAACAATACGAGCTAACCCATGCCACTATGTTAGTCATAATAGTTATGGCTATGTCAAGTCAAGTTTAAAGAGACCTAAATCAAATCTTTCTAAGAAAAGATTAAGTCTAAGATCTTCCACCATTATAGATGTGCAGCCCTTTTTGGGGTTGATTACTCTCGGCTAGTCATAGTGCTTCAGTTGCACCGAAAAGATGCAACCATGTCTATTAGGCATTGGATGCTATGGGCTGGAGGATGGATTGGGCTCAATATTCTAGATATGGTGAGAGACCCAATTAAAAATCTAATCTGTACAAATGATGGGTCTAACTTAACTAAGAAGTGGATCAATATTCCAAACACGATAAGATTCATGAATTAGAGACCAAGTCTGGGTGCATCATGATTAGAGAATGATTGGATAAGAGTTGTTCACTCATTAACTAACCCATCACTAATAACTGTTAGGTGAGGTGATGAGTCAGTTGGTGGGACTGCACGTCCTACTAGAAATCAATAATCATGAAAATTTTTACATCTCTACAGAGAAAATATAGGGATCCAAAAAAATAATGAGAGCTAATTTATTTAAAAATTAAATTTCTAAATAAATTGATCAAGTCTTAATTATAAAATCTAATTAGAAACTTTGACTCTCTATAGAAAAAAGAAAAATGTCTGCATCCAATCTACTAGCCCATATCCTGGACATCCATAGACTGACTGGACTCAATTACAAGGACTAGCTCTAGAACTTCAAAATCATTTTTGGTTCCAAAAGGTTGACTCATGTATTGGATCAAGATCCCCCCACCTTACCAGCTTGTCCGTCCGCTGAACAGAGAGCGTCTCTTGATAAATGGATGGATGAAGATAATAAGGCCAGATACTACATGTTGGGCTCAATGTCTAATGAGCTTCAGCACTAACATGAAGATATCAAGACTGCCCATCAAATGATGGCTCACCTGCATGAGTTGTTTGGTGAACAGAGTTGCACAGCCAAATATCTAATCACTAAATGACTATGTAAGGCTAAAATGCATGATGGACAGTCAGTCCAAGATCATTATCTGATGATGATCAAGAACTTGAAAGAGCTTGAGAAGCTCGAAGTAAAGTTAGAGCAGGATCTGTAGAATGATATAATTTTGCAATCCTTGACTGATGCGTATGGGCAGTTCATCATGAACTACCATATGCATAAACTTCAAAATACTCTGGTCGAGCTTATGAATATGCTGATCGCTGCTGAGCTTTCTATTAAAGGTTCTAAAGGCTCAATACTTGCTATGGAATAGACTTCTTCCAAGAGAAAATCTTTTGAAAAGAAGAAGAAGTCTATGAAAAAGTAGAAGGTGGAAGGTGAAAAGAAAAAGAAGGCAGAGCTGAAGAAGAAGGCTGCTGATAAAGAAAAGTATTTCCATTGTAATACTAACGACCACTAGAAGCGGAACTGCCCTACATATCTGGCCATCCTGAAGAATAAGAAGGAGATAGGTCCTTCTGAAGGCATGCTCGTTATTGAATCTAATCTTATGATTTCTTCTGCATCCAATTGGATGCTTGACTTTGGTTCTAGTGCTCATTTGTGCACTTTCATGCAGGATCTTGAGGATTGCAGGAGGCTGAGGGATGGTGAGATGATCCTACACGTCAAAAATGGAGCAAAAATTACTGCTGTGACCATGGAAACTTGCCCTCTTCAACTACCATCTGGTTTAGATTTAGTACTTAAGGATTGTTATTATGTGCGTACTACAAGCAGGAATTTGATTTCTGTTTAATGTTTAGCACAAGAAGGCTATGTAATTAGTTTTCTTAAGGACCATTATAATATTCTTTATAAAAAAATAAAATTATAAGTGGTTTCCTTATTAACGATCTCTATCAGTTACATATTGAAGTATCTATCTTTAATATCGAGCAAAATATGAATGCTATAAGATCAAAATGATCTAGGGATAGTTCAAATGATAGAAATCTAAGGCACCTAAGGCTAGGTCATATAGTAGAAGATAGGGTTAATAAATTGAAGAAAATTGGGCTATTGAGTCCGTTGACTTTCGAGTCATATCCAATTTATAAATCATGTCTTCATGGCAAAAATGACTAAGCTCCCTTTTGTAGGACATGGGGAAAGGGCCATGGAACTACTTGCCCTAGTACATACTGATGTGTGCAGCCCATTTGATGTGCTAGCTAGAGGCAACTTTGTCTAATTCATAACCTTTACCAATGATTTATCTCGGTATGGATATATGTATCTTATAAGATACAAGTCTGAAGACTTTGAGAAGTTTAAGAAATTTAGACATGAAGTTGAAAAGCAAACTAAAAAACCCATTAAGGTTCTTCGATCAGATTGAGGAGATGAATACCTTAGTCAGAAATTTTTGAACTATCTCAAGCAAAATGGCATAGTCTCTTAATGGACTCCACCTGAAATACCTCAACTCAATGGAGTTTTAGAATGGAGGAATCGGATCCTATTAGATATGATCCAATCCATGATGAGCTTCATAGACCTTCCGAATTTTCTTTGGGTATATAGTCTGTAAATTACTATATATTTACTGAATAGGATTTTCTCTAAAATCATTTCTACTACACCGTATGAGATATGGCATGGGAAGAAACCAAGTCGGAGTCATCTTAGAATTTGGGGTTGTCTAGCTCATGTCAAAAGACAACAAGTGGACAAGTTAAACTATAGATCTTTTAGAGCTCAATTCATAGGATATCCTAAAGAGTCATTAGAATATTATTTCTACATTCTAGAAGACCACAATGTGATTGTGAGTCGGCATGCTATCTTTCTTAAAAAATAGTTTATTTAAGATGGTGGCATTAAAATGCAGATCAAGATCGAGGAGAAAATCTCATAAGAGCAATGAGCTAAGGATCCTATGGAACCAAATTAGGTTGAGCCAATACAATCACTACCTCCTCCATCTCATAGATCGAAAAGAATTTTCCATCCTCCTGAGAGGTACTTAGGTACTATTTTAAAGAAAGAAGAGAAAATATTCCTCGTAGGTAATGGAATTCATGATGATGATCCCAAAACTTATGATGAGATGATATTGGATATCGACTCTGAGAAATAGTTAGAGGCAATGAAGTTAGAAATTGACTCAATGCACTCAAACCAAGTATGGACCTTGGTAGATCCACCTGAAGGTATAGTACCTATTGGGTGTAAATGGATTTACAAGAGAAAGATTAGTGCAGATAAAAATATGGAGACATTCAAAGCTAGATTAGTGGCAAAAGGATATAGTCAGTGCGAAGGAATTGACTATCAGGATATCTTTTTATAAGTAGCCATGCTAAAATTCATCCATACATTGCTTGCTGTTGCAGCCTATTTCGATTATGAAATATGGTAAATAGATGTGAAAACAGCATTCTTAAATGGATACCTTGAGGAAGATATCTATATGGAACAACCACTAGGTTTTACATCCAATGATGTTGATCATAAAGTATGCAAGCTGCAAAGGTCCATATATGGACTTAAGCAAGCACCTCGGAGCTGGAATACTCGTTTTAAAAATGTGATCAAATTATTAGATTTCATCAAGAACGAGAAGGAACCATGTGTTTCCAAAAAGGTCTATGAGAGTGCTATTGTCTTTCTCGTACTATACGTAGATGATATCCTCCTTATTGGGAATGATATTTTCATGTTGACCATAGTTAAAATGTGGTTATCTAAAGAATTCTCCATGAAAGACCTAGGAGAAGCATCCTTCATTCTAGTAATTAAGGTCTATAGAGATAGACCGAATAGGATGCTAGGTCTTTCACAAAAGATGTACATAGAAGAAGTGATAAAGAGGTTTAGCATGGAAAACTCCAAGAGGAAATTGATACCCTTCAGACATGGCATTCATCTCTCCAAGAAAAGGTGTCCCAACACACCTGAGGAGATTGAACGCATAAGCAAGATCCCTTATGCTTCAGCAATAGGGAGCCTCATGTATGCCATGTTATGTACATGACCTGATATAGCCCATGCTGTGAGTGTCACGAGCAGATATCAGTCGAATCCAGGTGAAGAATACTGAACTTCTATGAAATGTATCCTTAAGTTCTTGAGAAGAACTAAGGATATGATGTTGGTTTTTGGTAATGGAGAACTCTAAGTCCAGGAGAATACAGACTCGGATTTTATGTCTAATATAGATGGTTCAAAGTCAACATCTGGGAGTTTGTTTGTGTGTAATGGTGGTGCTGTTAGTTGGAAGAGTTCCAAGCAGATAGTGATAGCAGATTCCATCATGGAAGCAGAGTACATCACTATGTCAGAAGCTGTGAAGGAGGCATTTTGGTATAAGAAGTTCGCCACAGAGATCGGAGTGATGCCATCGGATGCCATTCCTCTGTACTGTGATAATAATGGCATCATAGCCCTTGCTAAGGAGCCGAGGTCTCATCATAAATCTAAGCACATCGAGCGGCAATACCACCTCATCCGCAATTACCTTGAGAAAGGTTACGTCAAGATCAAGAGAATCAACTCCCCAGATAATATGGTAGATCCACTTACAAAGCTATTAGGCCAGCAGAAGATCGAAGCCCACCTTAGAAAGATGGGACTTAGATTTATAGCCAATTGGCTTTAGATCAAGTGGGAGTTTGTTAGATATATGTATCCTAAAAGCCAGATTGGCTGACACTTATAATACACATTTAAAAGCAAAATTATAATTTTAACTATAAATAATAAAATAGATTATTTTCTATCATAGTGTATATTTAAAAATATCTGTGATACATCCCATGAGTTAATGAAAATGATAGTTCATATTTTCAAGAGTTGAAAATTTAAGACATGAATTTTCATTATTAACTCATAAAATGCTTCTGATCGCGGGATCATCATGAGGATGGTGATTGATCCAGAAGGTTGGTGTACGATCACTTTTTTTAGATAGATAAGTCTTGAATCTATGGTGTAGAGACACCAGAGTGAGAGTATAGATACTCGTTAGAGAACGAGGGCACTGAGCGTGACCATCTTGAGCAGTCATAAGAAAGTCTACCTTCTCGTCGATGACTGGCTCGAAGTTATAGTGGTGTGTCTAGTTCTTTAACCTGAGGTGCATCGATAGTTCACCTTAAGGGTGTTATAGTTTGACTATACCATAACTTGGTCACCTAGCCATTTAGAACCTTGAGGTGTATGTTGGCTATAGCATGTTCATTGTAAGAATTAGATTGCACCAATAGGGGATCTATGTACCTCGTCAAGGAGCAGCCCTATGACGATCATAAGAATCAAGTCCATAAGCCCATGGCTGTGGCAGAGTGAAATAATAGAATTAGTTTCTATTAAGGTTCTCACATTGGACTTGAATCGAATGATTAATTCATATGATGAAAATTAAGATTTGACGAGATCACCTTAACCCTTATCCGATTGGGACTCAAGATAGAGAAACTTAATCACATAGGTAACTACATCGAGAGATTTTCTTTTAGTTCTAATGGGTTGCTACCATATGCTACAAGGTATCACTGATGGATTTTGGGAGCAATTAGAATGATTTGGATGATCGATCATACTAGTTGTCTGAATCAGAAAAGTTTTGATCCATCGAAAGATGTTTCGATGATGTCGATGATAGAGATCGTGACATATCCCATTACCATACAGAACTGAACCTAACTGGGTCACACAAATAAGGGTTTGGATCTGGATGTCATCAATTGAACTATTCCAGTTCAATTGATTTGAATAAGATTCAATTAGATTTAAGAAAATCGTGCTAGCACATAATTGAGCCTAATGTTCTCTTTTAGCAATCATTAAAGCTTATCTCTACTGAGCCAAATATGTTTGGACTCACTCAAGAACCTTTACTTGGTCTGACTGGAGCTTGACCAGATCAGAAAAGAATTATCTTAATTTATGAAATAAATTTAAAACAAGATTTGCCATTTTCGATCACCTGCTAATTCCTATTTTTGGATATTTGTCAAATATTGATCCTGAACACTTAGACATCTGTTCATATGTCATGCACCCATAGGAGAGTACCTAGAGACTTATCCACCTGCTAAAAAGTAGATAGGAAGGGGGCGCATGCCTAGGGAGGCATGCGCCCCATGAGGATAAAAGATGGAGTCCCATACAGATAGGAGTCCAAGTTGCTTCAGGGGATTAAAATGTGTGGCACCAAGAAGTCTTGTTTGACCCAATCTTGGCACCACCTTAGGAGGGTTTTGAGGGTCTCTCATCTAATTGGATTAGATGATGTCATTCCATCAATCAGATTTAGATCTGATTGCATAAAGGGCCATGATTGACCAGGATGATGTGGCACTGCATGACACAGTAGGGTCTATATAAATCCTGTCTGCGCCTAGAATTTAATGCTTCTGCCTTTAGCTCATGCCACATAGCCTCTTTCCCTCCTCCACACCACCCTCTAGTCCTCTCTCTCCTCTCCATGCCTAAGGGCTTTTGGGCATGAACAAGGTGTGATCCAAGCAAGTGAAAGGCGCTAGAAAAGGAAGAAGGTAGTACTGCTGCAAGAGACAATGGTTGTTCTTCAAAAGTATTTTTGAAGACCTTCAAGATCAAATCTAGATCTAATTTTTGGAGGATTGATTGAAAAGGAGAAGATCTTTAGAATTTGTCTGAGTGGATACTCTTAGCATCTACTTGCAGTAAAATAAAGAGAAATAATTAAAGTACAAAAATTAAATTATAATAAAAATAAAGAGCTAAAATCAAAGTGCAAAAAATAAAATTTACATTAACTAAAATTTTAGAATTTAAATACATAAAATTTAAAAAGAAAAAAATAAAATAAAATAGCCTGATCTCTCATCTTGGATCGACATTGATGGAAAGATGGTGTAGAAGTCCAACTTTTTCTCTCGGCACTAGTTGCCTCGAAGTAGCCATTAACCCAAAGCCTGGCTCTACCCTATACTAAAGCTTCACCTTGACCGAAGATTATGAATTTTGAAAGCATGGGGTCTTATTTATAGAGCTAGGAGGAGTGGAGGATTTTCTTCTAGGCAATGTGGGATAAAGGAGATCTTTGATCATCAAAATATGAAGAAATCCGAATGAAAATTGGATTAAAAGGAGTCCTGACTGAATTCTACTGAGTTCCCTATATTCTGACCATCGGATTTAGATCAAAAGGCCCAAAAACCATAAAAAACAAAGTTTTATTAGCCTAATTTCAGTTGGAATAGATTCTGGCCATTCGATTATTGCCTGATGAATGAGTTTCGATCGTTAGATCATGATCTGGGAGCTTAATCATAGTTGGGAGCTCCCTCCGCCATCGGATCACCCCCTGAATCGAGCGCTATCGTAGGATGGTGTGCTAGAAGCTGATGGAATTCAAATCAAATTTGAAAATAACTGCAATGAATTAGTGCCTTCCGTTGTTGAGTGAAAAGTCCAAAATGCCCTATGAGCCATGATAGATTTTTTATAAACCCTTTAAGGGTCTAGGTCCACCACATGTCGCTTCATGATTCACTGGTTTCTGCTGACTTGGTGGTCCATGTTTGGATCGTGGACCGACTAACGGCTTCCACGACTGAGTCGACTAGCATGACTAGCTTGGCACGCTAGCTTTGTCGGCTTAGCTCGATGCGTTTGGGCACGCTGATTGATATGGCAAGACGGCTTGAGCCGACTGAGCCGTATGTTATTTTTTATTTATTTTATTTTTTTAAAAATTTATATCTTCTCCATTTTAGCTTCATTTTGCTCAAAACTTATTTTATTATGATCAAAAAAATAAGCTCTTTCCATTGATAATAAAATTTATTTTTTATTTTTATTTTTTTAATTATTTTTTAATAAATAAAAATATAATTTTTTTAAAAAATATATATTAATTTATTATTAATACTTAAAAATTAATATTAATTAATTGATAAATTAATACTTTTATTGGTAAATTTTTGATACTTATCACACCCCTCAACTCAAGCTTTGCTCATCTTCGAGTGAAAAAAGAATTTAGTTTTAAATACCTTTTAACTTTAGAGTTTCGAATTTTACCTAAGCAATTTTTAAAATAGCCATTGATATTCAGTAGAGCTTAAGTGAGACATATCATTAGAGTATTAATACTTATCAATAGAAAAATTAAGTAAAAATTATTAATTTTTTTTTAAATTTTTTTAAATTATTCTACCTTTATCTTTGAATTGTCTAAACTTTCATATAGGCAAGTGTATTGCTACTTTCATCGTTCATTTATTGATTTTTATTTTCACATTGCCCACCTTTTGATGTGAATATCATTGCTTATTTAAGCAACGGGATCCGATTACTTGGTGGAAAACCAATGTTGTTGTTGTTATTTTTTTTTTTTTTTTTTTTTTTTTTTTAACATTGTACCACTATTGAGTGTCTTAATTTCTTAAGCTTTCTATTTGATCCATGTAGCGAGTCTTGGACCAATGACTCCTAAACTAGTTGGCTTTAGGGCACTAAGTATAGAATATCCCTCAGTCTTACTAGCTCAAATCAAACAGGCTACGAGTTAAGACTAGCTTTACAATGAGCTTCTTTGCCCTTTCCATCTGTTAACGTGAAACTCAATGCTTGCTTAGGCAAAGAGGTCAGGTTACTCAGTGAGAAGTACTTAGAAACTATTTTATTTAATTTTTTATATGAAGAAATGTATAGTTATCCTACACAAGCCCATAAAAAGTAAACTTTTTTTTGATGCTAGTAGAAAAAATTAGAAATGCTCAAAAAAAACTTTTTATATTCTAGACTTAACTTTTTATTGAATTTTCTTAATACTTGATTTCTCAATATCTCACAGATTCTCTGATTTGTGCATTAATTTTTTTTAAAAAATACTTAATTTAATTCAATTCTTAAGCATAATCAGGTATCTAAATACTAAATACTAATTTTTTTGAGGACTCAAAATTTTAAAATTTTTATTTTTCTTTCTCTTCAACTTAATTGACATTGTCCTCGATGAAGAAAAAAAATAAAGAATATAATAAAGAACATGAAAGAATACACCTAACTCAGTATATTTTTGGTCCAGCACATGCCTTTAAGAATTTGGGCTCTCCCTCCAACTTATTCAACATATCCTAAAAAGAAAATAAACTAAAAAACTAAATTAGATGAAAAAAAATTAAATATTGGATTGTCTTCCAATAAGAGCTAAGTTTACTATCTTCAGCCAGACATAATATAGCTTACTATCCTATGTCAAATATTGAATTAATAAATTCCAATGATTTTGGATTGCCAATCTCAGAAGGATAATTTCTTATCCCTTTATTGATATATTTATTATTAATTAGGGAAACATAATTTGTGATCCCATTCTTAGGCCCATGTTTATTAAGAATTTCTCCTATTTGTTCTTCTAAAATACTCATGAATGGAGTTTTTGTATCAGGAGTTAAGTTTAATACACTAGGTATTAGAAGGATGTTTAAAGATAGATTTAATTCTGGAGGTAAATTAATATGATCTTACTTACACAACTCTATTGACACTTCATTATATGCCTCTTGATTTTTGTAAGAAGAACCAGCTTCTAGGGTTGAAGGGAATAGGACATTAGGTTTATAAGTCTCGGGTAAATCATCTATTCTCTTTTTCTCTATGTCTATCTCATTTAAACCGAAACTATCATTAGTACTAGTTTTGGGCATAGATTCTTCTATGTGGTTAGTCTCAGTACTAATCTATTCCTCTAAATTTTTATGTTGGCTAGCATCAGTACTAGCTTCTCTCACCTGATCTTGGTATGGATCTATAAGAATCCTATAGCTTTTAAGTTTAGAAATTACTTTGGCATTCTTAAATTGGGGATTCTTAAGTGAGACATTAAATTGATAACTTAGTCCAGATGGTTGGTGGACATTAGGTGAGTTGTTTGAAATTGGTATGCTCAATAGTTGATCTAGTTCTCTCCTCATGTTAGATTCAGCTAGTTGTCCAATTTGAGCTTCTAGCTTGGCGATAGATTGCTGTTGAGTCAGAATTAATTATTGAAGTTGATTAAATCTATCATCGGCTAGATTGGTTATTGAGGAGGTGGGTATGATAGCTGGTTGTTATATAATGGCTGGATAAACTGACTAGACTGACCATTATTATAGGTATAGTTTTGGTATTGGGGCCTATTTTGATAGTTTTAGATAGGTAAAATTTGGGTCTGAGCCTGAGTCTGTTGGGATGTTCAAGAAAAATTATGGTGGTTGCTCCAGTCTGGATTATATGAATTTGACAATGGGTCATTAATCAATTTGGAGTAATCTTGAGCAGCTTGAACTTGTTCTTGGATAAAAGGTGGAAATTGTGCAGTCATAGGACATTCACTCACATGATGGGTTGGACTAGCATAGATTAAACAAATCTTCTGATAATTAGAAGATGATGTAAATTGTGCAGAAGATTGTTGACCTAGGATTACACTTGATCTAATTTTTAAGCAAGAAAGTCCACTTTATTTATCAAATTTGAATCAGCCTTAGGACTAGATTCTAGATGTTTAAATTCATGGATCCCTATCCAGATTTGGTAGAAAGATAACGAAGCATGGTTAATTGAGTTTTCACTCAGGATTTCAAATAAGGTATAGGCTTCATCCTCACTCTTGTTCATGAATGCACCTCCACAGGATGCATCTACCATCCATCTGTATTGGTCTCTTAAACCCTCATAGAAAGCTTGAACTATTTGCCACTTAGAAGATCATGGTATGGGTATTTTCTAAGAAGTTTCTTAAGTCTCTCCCATGACTTGTGAATCTATTTTTCTAAAAGCTGAGCAAATTCAGTGATAGCTCGCCTCATAGTATTGGTTCGGCCTATGAGATAAAATTTTTTAAGAAATTTATTTTGCAATTCAGTCGAAGTTTTAGTTGGTCTCCCTATTATGCCAAGCCAGTACTTGACTTTGTCTTTTAATGATAAGAAAAATAAAATTATTCTAAGGGCATCATTAGTTAAATTTTGAATTTTTACCGTAGAGCAGATTTCTAAGAATTCATCTAGATGCTTATAAGGATCTTCATTGATGTTTCCGTAGAAAGATGAGAGCATCTGGATTATAGTCGGCTTGATCTCATAGTGGGTAGCATGAATTTCAGATGATTGGATCCAAGTCGATGGATTATAGGTGGAAGGAATAAAGTATTTCTTCATCTACTTAGGTGGTTCTCTAAAATTTTCAGCCATTTGGTTATCAGACTTAATACGATTCAGTCTTTCAATTTTATGGTTGGATTCAACTAGATCAAATAAAGCGATTTCCTACCGTGCATGCCCTGGTGCAACCCTAATGTATTGTTCTAAAAATTTTTAGATTTTTTTATAGATTTTTTATTATTTTATTATTTTTTTAATTTTTTAAATATCTTTTAAAATTTTTTATTATTTTATTTATTTAATTATTTTTTTAATTTAGTTTAATTTTATTGAATTATTATTTTAAATAATTTTTTTAGTTAGTTTAATTTAATTTAATTTAATTTAAATTTTATTTTATTTTATTTTATTTTTAAAGAAAAAAAAGGAGAAAGAAAAGTTCTAAAGAAGATGTCCTAAGGAGTCCTAGAGCTAAGAAGAGAGAGAAAATTTAGTTTTAATTAGATTTAATGTTGGTTAGCAATCAAGTTGGTCAATCAATCCTAACTAAGGATTATCCTAGATCTAGATAGCTCCTAACTACCAAGGTCATCTTCAAGCCCTTCAAGTATAAGATCAGCCAATCAATTGGCCAGGTAAGTGTAAGATCAGTGAGAGTCCTTCCATTGCTTGCCTTAGACACCAATTATACTTGGCTAAGTAAGCTAACGAAACTAATTAGAAACTATCTTCCTTTGGGCCCAGTCGTCCCTGAACCACTTTCCTAGACACCAATCAAATTGACTAATCCTAACCTGGTTCAACTCTTAGAATTTCTTATCCTATTGAGCTTGAGCTCTTAGGGCTGATGTCTAATTGATTTTAAAATTAAAGGCTTAGATCAATGCAGGATGCTGGTTGGTTGTTTATGGGCCAAGGAAGGATGATCAAATCCCCATCTTATCTTGTTTAATTGGGTGCTGCCCTTAATTTGATTTAATATAATATGCAAAAAAAAAAAATTCAGATAAGGGATTCTACGTAATTTAAACTAGATGCATGTAACTAATTGAATTCTAAAAGGCTTACCTTACCTCCAGCAATTACCAAAAAAAATAAAATTAAAACTAATATAATGCATGCTCTAAATAGTTAGGATTTTTAATCTTATCATGAAGCTTTTAATTAGGTTTATATGGATATTTTTTAAATTAATTTAAAAATAAAGTAAATAAATAAAAAGGAAAGAGGACTAGGGTTAGGATTGATCTCACCAAGCAAAACTGAATGATTTGTTTCTTACCCTAATTCTTTTTATTCTTTAACCTCTTTTTTTGCAAAATAAAAAAAAAGTTAGCAAAAAATATTTATAAGAAAATAAAAATTTTATTTATAATTTATTTATAAAAAAATCAAAAAGATAAAAAATTTAATGTTCGTGCCCTTCTCGGCAACGATGCCAAAAACTTGATAAGAACGTGATATTGTCGTTAAGACACCATGTTTATCAGTTTAATCTAATTTCTTAAAATAATTAAGAATACATAAATAGCAGTGAGTTGGGTCGAATCCACAGGAAAGGTAGTGTTTTTAGATTTAAAATCTTTAATTCTTGAAAAAAATGAAAAGAATTTAAAAATAAAATTTAAAGTTAGAAATTAAAAATTAAAATTATGAAGTAAAAATTAAATTATGCAGAAAAGTAAACTTGGTACTAAGATCTACTAGTTAGATCTTAGCATCTACTTGTAGTAAAATAAAGAGCAATAATTAAAGTGCAAAAATTAAATTATAATAAAAATAAAGAGCTAAAATTAAACTACAAAAAATAAAATTTATATTAATTAAAATTTTAGAATTTAAATATATGAAATTTAAAAAAAATAAAATAAAATAGCCTGATCTCTGATCTTGGATCGGCATTGGTGGAAAGATGGTGTAGAAGCCCAGCTTTTTCTTTCAACATCAGTTGCCTCGAAGCAGCCATTAACCCAAAGCCTGGCTCTATCCCATACCAAAGCTTCATTTCGACCGAAGATTATGAATTCTGGAAGCCTAGGGTCTTATTTATAGAGCTAGAAGGAGTGGAGAATTTTCTTCTAGGCAATATGGGACAAAGGAGATCTTTGATCATCAAAATATGGAGAAATTCGAGTAAAAATTGGATTAAAAGAAGTCCTAGTTGAATTCTGCTAAGTTCCCTATATTCTAACCATCGGATTTAGATCAAAAGGCCCAAAAACCATCAAAAATTGAGTTTTATTAGCCCAATTTCAGTCGAAATAGATTCTGGCCATCCGATTATCATCTGATGAATGAGTTTTGGCCATTAGATCATGATCTGGGAACTCAATCATAGTCAGGAGCTCCCTCAGCCGTCGGATCACCCCCTAGATCGAGCGCTGCCATTCGATGGTGTGTTGGAAGCTGATGAAATTTGAATCAAATCCAAATATAACCACCATCGTCCGATCCTGACTGCAATCAATCGGATCCATTTGATCGCGCCTTTACTATTTCCATACGCTGCATGGATTGGCTACATCGCATACCATAATGAATTAGTGCGTTCTATTACCGAGTGAAAAGTCCAAAATGCCTTATAAGTCACGATAGATTTTCTATAAACCCTTTAAGGGTCTAGGTCCACCACGTGTCGCTTCGTGATTCATCGATTTCTACTGACCTGACGATCCATGCCTGAATCGTGGACCAGCTAACGTCTTCTGCGACTAAGTCGGCTAGCATGGCTGGCTTGGTGCATTGGCTTTGTTGGCTTGGCTCGACACATTTGGACACGCTGACTGATATGGCATGGTGGCTCGAGCCGGCTAAGCCGTATATTATTTTCTATTTATTTTATTTCTTTAAAAATTCATATCTTCTCTGTTTTAGCTCCGTTTTGCTCAAAACTTATTTTATTGTGATAAAAAAAATAAGCTCTTTTCATTGATAATAAAATTTACTTTTTTTATTTTTATTATTTTTTAATTAATTTTTTTAATAAATAAAAATATGAATTTTTTAAAAATATGTATCAATTAATTATTAATTTTTAAAGATTAATATAAATTAATTAATAAATTAATATTTTTATTAGTAAATTTATGATACATATCAAATATCGGTAGAAGCCAGGCACTTGCATGGCTACATCCAAAATCTCTGACAAACATCAGAATCATCACAAGATAATTAGATTATCCAAAATAAAGGTATAATTAAATTAGATTTAATTTTTATTTTTATTTTTATTATCAGATCAATAAGATCAAATCTGAGGGGTCTCGAATCTGATTAGCATCTCAGAGAAAAAATTTTTGAAATATCCCTCTTGATCCAATTAGATCTGAACGAATCTGATCCGAAAAATAAGGCTTTTTCCTTCAGGGTTAGACCTAGGATTAGATTAAAGAATGGATTTAATTAGAAAATTGACTAAATCTAATCAATTGTTGTCTTAGATTAGGTCATGGATTCTCTAGATCAATTGTAATAGTTGTAGTTAGTCAAGTCCATATCTTTAACAAAATCCAAGATGGACTTGATTCTTGGCTACGTGGTCTAGCATGAACTATTAGGTTGATCTAATTGAAACTAATTAAACCAGTTGGTGTCTAAGGTAAATCAAACCAGTGATTTTTAATTGGCAGCTCGCTTACCTAGCCATTTCTGATGGTGTCTAAGGTAAGTCTGGCAGATCCTTCCACTAATCGAACTTACCTGGTCTCTTGGTGAGATTATGTTTTGATCAGATTATTTAACTATTCGAGCTGACCCATGTCAGCTAGGTAAATCAGTTTGACTGATTTAGGTGCTCCTAGACAGTCTATTAATGATCTCCCTTAAGCTGACTTGGTGAAGTTAGTGGGAGGATCATGACAAGCTGGTTAATCTGACCTACTCACTTCTATAAATTAAATTCCTCTAAAATTATTAGGTTCCTAAAATGAAATAGTTATATGATAACTGGATCATAACCTCCCATTAAAGTGGATGATAATGGATCCATCAGTTGGATAATCATTGGAGGCCCAAAGGCCTGGTGCTTATCGATTGATGGAATTATCATTCATTATATGATCTCTTGGATACATCTTTCTAAATGGTGGTCAGGTGGGCCAACCAAAGTTGGGCCTGATCATTCATTGGTTGGATGGGCCAAGTATGGTCATGTTAATGGTTGGACCTAACTGGACCCTTTTTTGAGAAGGCCAAAGCCAACTGATCAGGGCCTGGGGCAAAATTTAATTACTAGAAATTATTTGGAGAAACAATTAGCTATGAACCTATCCTTAGATATACATGGGTGGGCCAACCAAAGTTGGACTCATGTACAGTCTATGTGGATTCTAGTACCCACTAAGACATTAGGATAATTCCTCGAATTGGAGGTAGAGGTTATCAATTCGAATAAAATAGTGGGAGAAATCTTTTGATTAAAGTCCAAATCTTTAGATTTAATGAATCAATTACTAATTAGGTTTTGGTTTTTCTTTGTGCAGATATGGCCACTTTTCTATCACTTCGATCATTATTAGATAATGATAAGTTGGTGGGATCCAACTTCGATAGTTGGTACCGAAAGTTGATGATTGTCCTAGAGCATGAATGGATCCTATATGTGCTGATAGATCCTGCACCTGAGGAGCCAGCTGCCAATGTACATGGAACAGTGAGAGATACTTATCAGAAGTAGCTCAGTGATTGAATCACGATGCGCTGTATTATGCTGGCTGCGATGAGCGATGAGTTCAGTCGAAGTTTGAGACAGCTCAGCCAAATGAAATGCTCCAAGTGTTAGAGGATTCTTTTGGCACACTCGATGACGTTGAGAGGCACAATACTAGTTGTACCATCTTCAATGCCAGAATGCGGGATGGAGCCTCTGTCACTGATCATTACTGTATATGATCGAGCTGATAGAGCACTTGAGCAAACTCTGCTTTTTCTTGCATGAACAACTTAGGAAAGATGCAATACTGAACTCGCTGTCAAAGTCCTATCTCCCTTTCTTTACTCATTACAAAATGACAAAGCCTAAAGTAAACTACCATGGCTTACTAGGGTTACTTCAGAACTTTGAGAAGGATCACCAGGTCCATAAAGAGTCGGTGAACTTAGTGGAAGGTTTGTCTTCTGGTTCTCGATCCTTTAGAAAAGAAAAGAAGAACAAGAAAAAGAAAACAAAGAAGGTGCAAGTTCAGACTGGGATATCAGTACTAGGCTAGACCAGGAAGATTAAGCCCAATAAGAGTCAAGTTGAATACTTCTTTTGCAAGAAGCGGGGGCACTAAAAGAGGAACTATCCTCAGTACATTGCCTTCTTGGATCTAAACAGAAAGAGAAAGAAGCAAGCTGTTACTGGGCAAGGTATTTATATGATAACTCCTTGCAATTTCTCTATTTATGATATTACTGATTGGATATTGGATACCGGTAGCCCTTACCATATTTGCAATTCGTTACAGATGTTGTAGGTCAGTAGAAGATTCAAGCAAGATGAGAGATTCCTAAACATTGGAGATGGAACATCTGTTCCAATTTTAGCTTTAGAAATTTTGAAACTTGTATTTGAATCTCATACTATTGTTCTTAGTAATTGTCATTTCTGTCCTAGTTTGTTTTTAAATATCATTTCTGTAGGCCTTTTGGCCATGAATAATTATGAAATTTCAATAAAGAAATGAGTTTGTAATGTCATTATGAATGGTGTTACTGCTTTCTATGGATAATTGAACAATGGTGTATATATATTATCACAACCTGTTAATGTAGTCTATTCTACTAGCAAGCATCCTAGATTAGATAGTGTATCAGATATCTACTTATGGCACTATAGGCTAGGTCATATAAATAAGAATAGGATAAACAGGTTGACTCAAGAGAGAATCCTCGAAGTCAATGATTGTGAATCACTTTCAACCTATGAGTCCTATCTTCTTGGTAAAATGACCAAGTCACCTTTTACTAAAAAAGGTGAGAGAGCCAATGAGCTCTTAGGTCTAGTATATATTGATGTATGTGGACTAATGAGTACAAGTGCCAAAGGTGGATATGTCTACTTCATCATTTTCATAGATGATCTATCCATATATGGATATGTCTATCTGATGAAACATAAGTCAGATTCTTTTGAAATGTTCAAACGATTCCGAAGTGAAGTAGAAAAATAAACTAGAAAGAGTATTAATATTCTTCGATCTGACTAAGGAGGAGAATACCTTTTTGATAAGTTTCTCACATATCTAGGAGAATGGAATTCTCTTTCAATGGACTCCTCCTGGAACACCACAGCATAATGGTGTGTCTGAAAGGAGAAATTGGACTGTTAGATATGTGTGCTCTAGAAGCCAGAATTGGCAGACACTTGTAATACACATCTAAGGATAAAATTATAATTTTGACTATAAATAATAAAATAAATTATTTTCTATCATAATGTGTATTTGAAAGCATCTACGATACATCCCTTGAGTTAATGGTAATGATAGTTCATATTTTCAAGATTTGAAAATTTAAGACATGAATTTTCATTATTAACTAATAAAATGCTCCCGACCGTAGGATCATCATAAGGATGGTGATTGATCCAGAAAGTTGGTGTACGATCGCTTCTTTAGGATAGATGAGTCTTGAGTCTATGGTGTAGAGACATTGGAGTGAGAGTACAGATACTCGTTAAACAAATAGGGCACTGAGCGTGAGTACCTCAAGCAGTCATGAGGAAGTCTACCTTCTCATCGATGATTGGCTTGAAGCTACAGTGGTATGTCTGATTCTTTGACCTGAGGTCCATCGACAATTCACCTTAAGGGTGTTATAGTTTGACTACACCATAACTCGATCTCCTAGCCATTCGAAATCCTGAGGTGTATGTTGACTATAGCATATTTATTGTAGGAATTGAATTGCACCAATAGGAGATCTATCTACCTCGGTAGATGAGGAGCAGCCCTATGATAATCATGAGAATCAAGTCCATAAGTGCATGACCATGGCAGAGTGAAATAATAGAAAGAGTTTCTATTAGGTTTTTCATATTAGACTTGAATCGAATAATTAATTCATATGATGGAAATTAGGGTTTGACGAGATCATCTTAACCCTAATCTGATCGGGGCTCAAGATAGAGAAACTTAACCACACAGGTAACTGCACCAAGAGGTTCATTTTCAGTTCTAATGGATTGTCATCATATGCTGCTAGATGTCATTGGTGGATTTTGGGAGCAATTAGAATGAATTGGATGATCGATCATACTAGTTGTCTGAATTACAAAAGTTGTGATCCATCGAAAGATTTTTTGATGATAGAGATCGCGGCATATCCCATTATCATATGAAACTAGACCTAATTGGATCACACAAATAAGGGTTTGGATCTGGATATCATCAATTGGACTAATCCAATTTAATTGTTTTGAATAAGATTCAGTTAGGTTCAAAGAAATTGTGCTAGCACACGATTGAGCCTAATATTTTCCTTCAACAATCATTAAAGCTTATCTCGACTGAGCCAAATATGTTTGGGCTCACTCAGAAATCTTTACTTGGTCTGACTGGAGCTTGTCCAGGTCAAAAAAGAATTGTCTTAATTTATGAGATAAATTTGAGACAACACCTGCAATTTTTCATCACCTGCTAAATCTTATCTTTTGACTTTGGTCAAATGTTGACCTTTGACACTTAGACATCTGCCCATGTGTCATGCACCCATAGGAGAGAACATAGACCTTTGTTCTCCTACAAAAAAATAGAAAGGGAGGGGGCACATGCCTAGGGAGGTGTGCACCCTATGAGGATCACGCCTGGAGTCCCATATAGATGGGACTCTAGGTTGCTTCATGGTTTCAACTTAGGTGGCACCAAAGAGTCTAGTTTGACCAGTCTCGGTGCCACCTAAGGAGGTTTATGCGGGACTCTAATCTAATTGAATCAGATGATATCATCCCACCAATCATATTTAGATCTAATTGCATAAAGAGCCATGATTGACTGGGATGATGTGGCACTGCATGGCGCAGCAAAGTCTATATAAATCATATCTGCGCCTAGAATTTAGAGTTTCTGCTCTTTACCCATACTGCAAGGCTTCTCTTTCTTCCTCTCCATGCCACCTTCAGGTTCTCTCTCTCCTATCCACATCTAAGAGTTTTTGGGCTCGAGTTTGGTGCGATCCAAGCAAGAGAAATTCGACAGAAAAGGAAGAAGGCAGCACTGCAGCAAGAGACAACGACTGATCTTCAAAAGTCATTTTGAAGACCTTCAAGATTAGATCCAAATATAATTTTTGGAGTACAGATTGAGAAGAAAAAGATCTCTAGATCCTACCTATATAGATACTGATAGAGGCCAGGCGCTTGCAAGGCTACATCCAGAACCTCAGGCAAACATCGGGATCATCATAGGATAATAAGATTACCCATAATAAAAGTATAATTAAATTAGATTTATTTTATTTTATTTTATTTTATTTTATTTTATTTTATTAGATTAATAAAATCATATCTAAAGAGTCTTAGATCTGATTTAGATTTAAGAGAAAATTTTTTTGAAATATCCCTCTTGATCCAATCAAATCTGAACGAACCTGCTCCAAAAAATAGAGTTTTTCCTTCAACTGGTATCAGAGCCAGATTTTCATAATTAATTAGATCTAATTTTAATATATTTTTGATTTGATAATTAGATGATTTTAGATATCACATTAAATGTGATTAGATCTAAAATCAAAAATTAAAAAAATTAAATAATCTAGATCTAAGATGTATGAGATGTATGACTAGACTAGGAATAGAATTATTCTACATGTAGTCTAGCATAATCATAATTTTAATTTAAGTAATTATAATTTTTAGAATTATTTATTTACTATTTTTGATACTATAAATATTATAATTAAATTTAAAAGATAAAAAATAAAATTATTTAATTTTATTCATATGAGATATGATAGATGCATGTTTAGACTAGTTGTAGAATAGTTCTACAAAGTTATCTTGAATAAATTTAATCTGATATGATCAAATTTAAATTTTATCTTTCAGATATTTATGAGATAATTTAGATAAAAATACATGCATAATATAATGCATGAGATGTATGAAAAATATATTTTTAAGTTAGATCAATTTTTATATGTGATATATAATGTAGATCTAACTAATCTTATAGATTCATCATGTTTTTGATTAAGACATTCTCCTTGACCATCCGATCATAAGAATAAAGAAGGGTTTAAAGGTCCTCTCCTTCCATTCGATGGGGGTGTTCTTATGATGTGTAGGGATACTGTGCATTCATCCTTAATCAAAAATCAAAAACTTATTTTCTACAAATCCTAGCATTTTATTTACATGTTTTGTTTATGAATCCTAAACTTAATTAAGAGTTATGGTTATGAAATATATTAGGTCTAAAATTGAAAATTTTTAAATCTAAGACATATTCATAAAATTGGGTTTGGGCTTGGGTAGCTCAATTAGGTCTAGTGATTGATCAAACCAAATCAAAAGTTGGTTAGATGGGATCAAGAGTGCTTAAATTGACTAGCCTAATAGGATTAAGTTGGGGTCAAGGTCGAGTCACATGAGCGATCGATCAAGTTAAGACCTAATTAGGCTTAGTGGTTAGAGTCTGGATTGTAGGCTAATTCGATTGATTATGGCTCAACAATTTGGTGTCAAAGGTAAGTTTGGCAGATACGATCGACTGATTTTTAATTGGGAGCTACTCAACTTGAATGCGTTCTTATCGAGTGAATGGCATATCCCTTCCATCGGTCTCACTTATCTGGCCATATTTGTCGGCTCAATCCTGATCTAAGGTGGCTAATAATCCAAACTAATCCATGCCACTAGGTTAGTCATAATGGTTATGACTATGTCAAGTCAAGTTTAAAGAGCCCTAAATCAAATCTACCTAAGAAAAAATTAAGTCTAAGGTCTTCCACCATCGTAGATATGTGGGCCCTTCCCGGGGTTGATTGTTCTCGATTGATCACAGTGGTTCAGTTGCACTAGAAAGATGCAACCATACCTATTAGGCATTGGATGCAATGGGCTAGAGGATGGATTGGGCTCAATATTTTGGATACGGAAAGAGATCCAATTAGAAATCCAATCTGTGCAAATGGTGGATCTCACTTAACTAAGGAGTGAATCAATATTTTGAGCGTGGTGAGATTCATGAATTAGAGACCAAGCCTGGGTGAACCATGATTAGAGAATTATTGAACAAGAGTTGTTCACTCATTGGCTAATCCATCACCAATAACTTTTAGGTGAGGTGATGAGTCAGTTAGTGGGACTACACCATCCACTAAAAATCATTAATCATAAAGATTTTTACATCTCTATAGAGGGAGTGTAGGGATCCAAAGAAAATAGTGGAAGCTAATTTATTTAAAAATTAAATTTCTAAATAAATTGATCAAGTCTTAATTACAAAATCTAACTAGAAACTTTGACTCTCTATAGGAAAAAGAAAAATGTCTGCATCCAATCCACTAGCTCGTATCCTAGACACCCATAGACTGACTGGATCCAATTATAAGGATTAGCTCTAGAACTTCAAAATTATTTTGAATTTTGAGAAGTTAACTCATGTATTGGACAAGGATCCCCCCACCTTACCAGCCCGTCTATCCACTGAACAAAGAGCGTCTCTTGACAAATGGATGGATGAAGATAATAAGGTCAGATACTACATGTTGGGCTCGATGTCTGATGAGCTTCAGCACCAACATGAAGATATCAAGACTGCCTACCAAATATTGGCTCACTTGCAAGAGTTGTTTGGTGAACAAAGTCATGCAGCCAAATATCATATCACTAAATGACTATTTAAGGCTAAAATGCATGATGGGCAGTTAGTCCAAGATCATTATCTGATGATGATCAAGAACTTGGAAGAGCTTGGAAAGCTCGGAGTGAAGTTAGATCAGGATCTACAGAATGATATAATTCTGCAATCCTTGACTGATGCATATGGGTAGTTCATCATGAACTACCATATGCATAAACTTCAAAATACTCTAGCCAAACTTATGAATATACTGGTTCTACTGAGCTTTCTATGAAAGGTTTTAAAGGCTCAGTACTTGATATGGAATGGACTTCTTTCAAGAGAAATTCTTTTAAAAAGAAGAAGAAGTCTGTAAAAAGACAGAAGGTGGAAGGTGGAAAGAAAAAGAAGGCAGAGTTGAAGAAGAAAGCCGCTGAGAAAGAAAAGTATTTTTATTATAATATTGACGGCCACTGAAAGTGGAACTGCCCTACATACCTAGCCACCTTGAAGAATAAGAAGGAGACAGCTTCTTTTGGAGATATGCTCATTATTGAATCTAACCTTACGATTTCTTCTGCATTTAGTTGGGTGCTTGACTTTGGTTCTAGTGCTCATTTGTGCACTTTCATGCAGGATCTTGAGGATAGTAAGAGGCTGAGGGATGGTGAGATGATCCTATGCATCGAAAATAGAGCAAGGGTTGCTGCTATGGCCGTGGAAACCTACCCTCTTTGACTACCATCTAGCTTAGATTTAGAACTTAGGGATCATTATTATGTGCATGCCGCAAGCAGAAATTTGATTTCTATTTCATGTTTAGCATAAGAAGGCTATGTAATTAGTTTTCTTAAGGACCATTGTAATATTCTTTATGAAAGAAATAAAATTGCAAGTGGTTTTCTCATTAACGGTCTCTACCAGTTACATATTGATGTATCTATCTTTAATATCGAGCAAAATATGAATACTGTAAAATGACCTAGGGATAGTCCAAACGATAGGTATCTATGGCACCTAAGGCTAAGTCATATAGCAGAAGATAGGATTAACGAATTAAAGAAAATCGAACTATTGAGTCCATTGACTTTCGAGCCATATCCAATTTATGAATCATGTCTTCATGGCAAAATGACTAAGCTTCCTTTTGTAGGACATGGGGAAAGGGCCACGGATCTACTTGTCCTAGTACATACTGATGTGTGCAGTCCATTCTATGTGTCGATCAGAGGAAACTTTGATTACTTCATAATCTTTATTGATAATTTATCTCGGTATGGGTACATGTATCTTATAAGACACAAGTCCGAAGCTTTTGAAAAGTTCAAGAAATTCAGGCATGAAGTTGAAAAGCAAACTAGAAAACCCATTAAGATTCTTCGATTAGATCGAGGAGGTGAATACCTTAGTCAAAAATTCCTAGACTATCTCAAGCAAAATGGCATAGTCTCTCAATGGACTCCACCTGGAACACCTCAACTCAATAGAATTTTAGAATGGAGAAACCAAACCCTATTAGATATGGTCCGATCCATGATGAGCTTCACAGACCTTTCCAATTTTTTTTGGGACATAGTCTATTAACTGCTATATATTTACTAAATAGGGTTCCCTCAAAAATCGTTCCTACCACATCATATGAGATATGGCATGGTAAAAAATCAAGTCTGAGTCATCTCAGAATTTGAGATTGTCCGACTGATGTCAAAAGATAACAAGCGGACAAGTTAGACTATAGGTCCTTTAGAGCTCGATTTATAGGATATCCTAAAGAAATAATAGGATATTATTTCTACATTCCAGAAAATCACAATATGATTGTGAGTCGGCATGCTATCTTTCTTGAAAAATAGTTTATTCAGGATAGCAGCATTGGAAAGCAAATCAAGCTAGAGGAGAAAGTCTTCCAAGAGCAACGAGCTAAGGACCCTATGGAACCAAATCAGGTTGCACCAATACAATCACTACCTCCTCCACATCATAGATCGAAAAGGATTTTCCATCCCTCTGAGAGGTACTTAGGTACTATTTTAGAGGAAGTAGGGAAAATGTTTCTTATACGTAATGGGGTTCATGGTGATCCCAAAACCTATGATGAGATGATATCAGATATCAACTCCAAAATGTGGTTAGAGGCAATGAAGTTAGAAATTGACTCAATGCACTCAAACCAAGCCTGGACCTTGGTAGATCCATCAGAAGGCATAGTACCTATTGGGTGTAAATGGATCTACAAGAGAAAGATTGGTGCAGATGGAAATGTGGAGACATTCAAAACTAGATTAGTGGCAAAAGATTATAGTCAGCATGAAGGCATTGACTATCAGGATATCTTTTCACTAGTAGCTATGCTAAAATCCATCCACACATTGCTTGCTATTGCAGCTTATTTCGATTATGAAATATGGTAAATGGACGTGAAAATGGTATTCTTAAATGGATACCTTGAGGAAGATATCTATATGGAACAGCCACTAGGTTTCACATCCAGTGATGCTGATCACAAAGTATGCAAGCTACAAAGATCCATATATGGACTTAAGTAAGCATCTCGGAGCTAGAATACTCATTTTAATGATGTGATCAAATTATTAAGATTCATCAAAAATGAGGAGGAACCATGTATTTTCAAAAAGGTTAGAGGGAGTGCTATTGTCTTCCTTGTACTATACGTGGATGATATCCTCCTTATTGGAAATGATATTCTCATGTTGACTATAGTTAAAATGTGGTTATCTAAAGAATTCTTCATGAAAGACCTAGGAGAAGCATCCTTCATTCTAGAAATCAAAGTCTATAGAGATAGACTGAATAGGATGCTAGATCTTTCACAGAAGATGTACATGGAGAAAGTGTTAAAGAGGTTTAGCATGGAAAACTCTAAGAGGGGATTGGTAGCCTTCAGACATGGCATTCATCTCTCCAAGAAAATGTGTCCCAATACATCAGAGGAGATTCAACACATGAGCAAGATCCCTTATGCTTCAGCAATAGAGAGCCTCATGTATGCCATGTTATGTACGTGACCTGATATAGCCCATGCTGTGAGTGTCACAAGTAGATATCAGTCAAATCCAGATGAAAAATACTGAACTTCTGTAAAATGTATCCTTAAGTACTTAAGAAGAACTAAGGATATGTTGTTAGTTTTTGATAATGAAGAACTCCAAGTCTAGGGATATACAGACCTAGATTTTATGTTCGATATAGATAATCAAAAGTCGACATCTGGGAGTCTGTTTATGTGTAATGGTGGTGCTGTCAGTTGAAAAAGTTCCAAGCAGACAGTGATAGTAGATTCCACCATAGAAACAGAATACATCGCTGCATCAAAGCTGCGAAGAAAATATTCTGGTATAAGAAATTTGCCACAGAGATCGGAATGATGCCATCAGATGCCATTCCTCTGTACTGCGAGAACAACAGTGCCATATCCCTTACTAAAAAGCTAAGGTCTTATCAAAAATTCAAGCACATCGAGCGGTGATACCATCTCATCCATGATTACCATGAGAAAGGTTATGTCAAGATCAAGAGAGTCGACTCCGCATGCAATGTGGCAGATCCACTCATAAAGCTGTTGGGCCAGCAGATGATCAAAACCCATCTTAAGAAGATGGAACTTAGATTTATAGCCAATTGGCTTTAGGTCAAGTGAAAGTTTGTTAGATATATGTGCCCTAGAAGCCAAAATTGGCTGACACTTATAATACACATCTAAGGACAAAATTATAATTTTGATCATAAATAATAAAATAGATTATTTTCTATCATAATATGTATTTGAAAGGGTCTGTGATACATCCCTTGAGTTAATGGTAATGATAGTTCATATTTTCAAGAGTTGAAAATTTAAGATATGAATTTTTATTATTAACTCATAAAATGCTTTCGACCGTGGGATCATCATGAGGATGGTGATTGATCTAGAAGGTTAGTGTATGATCGCTTCTTTAGGGTAGATGAGTCTTAAGTCTATAGTACAGAGATACCAGAGCGAGAGTATAGGTACTCGTTAGAGAATGAGGACATTGAGCGTGACCACCTCGAGCAGCCATGAGGAAGTCTACCTTCTCATCGATGACTGGCTCGAAGCTATAGTGGTGTGTCTAGTTGTTTGACCTGAGGTGCATCAGCAGTTCACCTTGAGAGTATTATAGTTTGACTACACCATAACTCAGTCTCCTAGCCATTTGGAATCCTAAGGTGTATGTTGGCTATAGCATGTTCATTGTAGGAATTGGATTGCACCAATAGCAAATCTATCTACCACGGTAGATGAGGAGCAACCCTATGATAATCATGAGAATTAAATTCATAAGCCCATGGCCATGGCAAAGTGAAATAATAAAAAGAGTTTCTATTAGATTTTTCACATTAGACTTGAATCGAATGATTAATTCATATGACGGAAATTAGGGTTTCATGAGATCACCTTAATCCTAATCCGATCAGGGCTCAAGATAGAGGAACTTAATCACATAGATAACTGCACCAAGAGGTTCATTTTCAGTTTTGATAGGTTGCCACCATATGTTGCTAGGTATCATTGGTGGATTTTAAGAGTAATTAGAATGATTTGGATGATCGATCATACTAGTTGTCTGAATTAGAAAAGTTTTGATCCATCAAAAAGTATTTCGATGATGTTGATGATAGAGATCGTGACATATCCCATTACCATATAGAACTGAACCTAACTGGGTCACACAAATAAGGGTTTGGATTTGGATTTCATTAATTTGACTAACTCAGTTCAATTATTTTGAATAAGATTCAATTAGGTTCAAGAAAATCATGCTAGCACACGATTGAGCCTAATGTTCTCCATTAACAATCATTAAAGCTTGTCTCGACTGAGCCAAATATGTTTGAGCTCACTCAAAAATATTTACTTAGTCTGACTGGAGCTTGTCCAGGTCAGAAAAGGATTGTCTTAATTTATGAGATAAATTTGAGACAACACCTGCCATTTTCTGTCACCTGCTAAATCTTATCTTTTGACTTTGGTCAAATGTTGACCTTTGATATTTAGACATCTGCCCATGTGTCATGCACCCATAGGAGAGAACATGGGGCTTTGTCCCCCTACTAAAAAGCAGAAAGGGAGGGGATGCATGCCTAAGGAGGCATGCGCCCCATGAGGATCACGCCTGGAGTCCCATATAGATGGGACTCCAGGTTGCTTTATGGTTTCGACTTAGGTGGTGCCAAAAAGTCCTATTTTATCAGTCTTGGCGCCACCTAAGGAGGTTTATGAGGGACTCTAATCTGATTGGATCAGATGATGTCATCCCAGCAATCAGATTTAGATCTAATTGCATAAAGAGCCATGATTGGTCGGGATGATATGGCACTGCATGGCGCAACAGGATCTATATAAATCCTGTCTGTACCTAAAATTTAGAGTTTCTACCCTTTGCCCATGCCACAAGACTTCTCTCCCTTCCTCTCCATGCCACCTTCAATTCCACTCTCTCCTATCCACATCCAAGAGTTTTTAGGCTCGAGTTTGGTGTGATCCAAGAAAGAGAAAGGCGATAGAAAAGAAAGAAGGCAGCATTGCTACAAGAGACAATGGCTGATCTTCAAAAGTTATTTTGAAGATCTTTAAGATCAGATCTAGATCTAATTTTTGGAGCATAGATTGAGAAGGAGAAGATCTCTAGATTCTATCCAAGTGGATACCAATAGAGATCAGGCGCTTGCATGGCTACATCCAGAACCTCAAGCAGACATCGGGATCATCACAGGGTAATAGGATTATCCATAATAAAGGTATAATTTAATTTAATTTAATTTATTTTATTTTATTTTATTTTATTAGATTGATAAAATCAGATTTGAGGAGTCTCAGATCTAATTTGGATCTAAGAGAAAAAAATTTTGAAATATCCCTCTTGATCCAATTAGATCTGAACGAACCTGACCCAAAAAATAGGATTTTTACTTCATGGACTTTGTTAGACATGATCCGATCCATGATGGAATTTGCCAGCTTGCTGATATTCTTCTAGGGATATGCACTCAAATCGATTTGTTATCTATTAAATAAGATTTCAAGTAAATCTATAGTTAAAATCCCATATGAGATATGGATAGGGCATAAACCAGCCACACCTTAGGATTTGGGGGTGCCGGGCTTATGTCAAATGATTACTTACAGATAAATTTGGACCTAGGTCTGACAAGTATACATTCATAGGATACCCAAAAGAGGCCAAAGAATACTATTTCTACCATGCTAATGAACAAAAGGTGTTCGTCAGTCTTAGGGCAACCATTTTGGAAAAGAAGTTTCTTGGTGAAGAAACTATTGCCTCTAAGATTGAACTTGATGTTAGATATGTGTGCTCTAGAAGCCAAAATTGGCTGACACTTATAATATACATTTAAGGGCAAAATTATAGTTTTGATTATAAATAATAAAATGGATTATTTTCTATTATAATGTGTATTTGAAAGTGTTTGTGATACATCCCTTGAGTTAATGGTAATGATAGTTAATATTTTCAAGAGTTGAAAATTTAAGACATGAATTTTCATTATTAACTTATAAAATGCTCCCAACCATAGGATCATCATGAGGATGGTGATTGATCCGGAAGATTTATGTACGATTGCTTCTTTAAGATAGATGAGTCTTGAGTCTATGGTGTAGAGACACTAGAGCAAGAGTACAGGTACTCATTAAAGAACGAGGGTACTAAGCGTAACCACCCCGAGCAGTCATCAAGAGGTCTACCTTCTCATCGATGACTGGCTCGAAGTTGTAGTGGTGTGTCTGGTTTTTTGATCTAAGGTGCATCAGCAGTTCACCTTAAGGGTTTTATAGTTTGACTACACCATAACTCGATCTTCTAGCCATTCGAAATTCTGAGGTGTATGTTGGCTACAGCATGTTCATTATAGGAATTGGATTGCACTGATAGGGGATCTGTCTACCTCAGTAGATGAGGAGCAGTCCTATGATGATCATGAGAATCAAGTTCATAAGCCCATGGCCATGGCAGAGTGAAATAATAGAAAGAGTTTCTATTATGATTTTTTTTATATTGGACTTGAATCAAATGATTAATTCATATGACGGAGGTTTGACAAGATCACCTTAACCCTAATCCCATCGGGGCTCAAGATAGAGGAACTTAATCACATAGGTAACTACACCGAGAGGTTCATTTTCAGTTCTGATGGATTGCCACCATATGCTGCTAGGTATGACTAGTGGATTTTGGGAGTAATTAGAATGATTTGGATGGTCAATCATACTAGTTATCTGAATTAGAAAAGTTTTGATCCATTAGAAGGTATTTCAATGATGTCAATAATAGAGATTATGATATATCCCATTACCATATGGAACTGAACCTAACTGGATTACATAAATAAGGGTTTGGATCTGGATATCATCAATTGGACTAATCCAGTTTAATAGTTTTGAATAAGATTCAATTAGGTTCAAGAAAATCATGCTAACACATGATTGAGCCTAATGTTCTCCTTCAAAAATCATTAAAGCTTGTCTCGACAGAGCCAAATATGTTTGGGCTCACTCAAAAATTTTTACTTGGTCTGACTGGAGCTTGTCCAGGTTAAAAAAAGATAGTCTTAATTTATGAGATAAATTTGAGACAACACCTTCCATTTTTCGTCACCTGCTAAATCTTGTCTTTGGACTTTGGTTAAATGTTGACCTTTGACACTTAGACATTTGCCCATGTGTCATGCACCCATAGGAGAGAACATGGGGCTTTGACCTCTTGCTAAAATGTAGAAAGGAAGGGGGCACACACCTAGGGAGGCATGCACCCCATGAGGATCATGCCTGGAGTTTCATACAGATGGGACTCCAGGTTGCTTCATGATTTCAACTTAAGTGAAGCCAAAGAGTCCTGTTTGACTAGTCTTGGCACCACCTAAGGAGGTTTATGAGGAACTCTAATTTGATTGGATCAGATAATGTCATTTCATCAATCAGATTTAGATCTAATTGCACAAAGAGCCATGATTGGCAAGCATGATGTGGCACTGCATGGTGCAGCGGGATCTATATAAACCCTATCTACACCTAGAATTTAGAGTTTCTATCCTTTGCCCACACCACAAGGCTTCTCACCCTCCCTCTTCATGCCATCTTTAGGTCCTCTCTCTCCTATCCACATTCAAGAGTTTTTGGGCTCGAGTTTGGTGCAATCCAAGCAGGAGAAAGATGACAGAAAAGGAAGAAGGCAGTACTGCTGCAAGAGATGATGACTGATCTTCAAAAGTCATGTTGAAGAACTTCAAGATCAGATCCAGATCTAATTTTTGAAGCATAGATTGAGAAGGAGAAGATCTTTAGATCCTACCTGAGTGGATACTGGTAGAGGCCAAGCGCTTGCATGGCTACATCCAGAATCTCAGGCAAACATCGGGATCATCGTAGGATAATAGGATTACCCATAACAAAGGTATAATTAAATTAGATTTAATTTAATTTAATTTATTTTATTTTATCTAATTGATAAAATCATATCTAAAGAGTCTCAGATCTAATTTGGATCTAAGAAAATTTTTTTTTGAAATATTCTTCTTGATCCAATCAGATCTGAATGAACCTAACCTGAGAAACATGATTTTTTCCTTCAATTGATATCAGAGCTAGGTTTTCAAAATTTATTAGATCTAATTTTATTTTAATTTTGATCTAATAATTAAATAATTTTATATGTCACATGAGATATGATTAGATCTAAAATTAAAAAATTAAAATTAAATAATTTAGATCTAAGATGTATGAGATGCATGACTAGACTAGGAATAGAATTATTCTATGTGTAGTCTAACATCATCATAATTTTAATTTAATTAACTATAATTTTTAGATTTATTTATTTATTATTTTATGAGACTATAAATATTATAATTAAATTTAAAAAATAGAAAATAAAGTTATTTAATTTTGTTCATATGAGATAAGATAGATGCATGTTTAGACTAGCTGTAGAATAGTTCTGCAAAGTTATCTTGAAGAAATTTAATTTGATATAATCAAATTTAAATTTTATCTTTTAGTTGTTTATGAGATAATTTAGATCTGAAAACATGCATGATATGATACATGAGATGTATGCAAAACATATTTTTAAGTTAGATCAATTTTTATATGTGATATGTGATGTAGATCTAACTAGTTTTGTAGATTCATCATGTTTCTGATTAAGGCGTTCTCCTTGGCCGTCCGGTCATAAGAACAAAGAAGGGTTTTAAGGCCCTCTCCTTCTATTTGATGGGATATTCTTATAATATGTAGGGGGCTGTATGTTCATCCTTAATCAAAAATCAAAAACTTATTTTCTGCAAAACCCTAGATCCTGAAATCCTAGGATTTTATTTACATATTTTATTTATGAATCCTAAACTTAATTAAAAATAAAATTATAAAATATATTAGGTCAAAAATTAAGAATTTTTAGATCTAAGATATATTTATAAAATTAGGTTCGAGCTTGGGTAGCTCAATTAGGTCTAGCAGTTGATCAAACCGAATCAAGAGTTGGTTAGATGGGATCAAGAGTGCTTAAATTGATCAGCCTAATAGGATTAAATCTGGGTCAAGGTTGATTCACATGAGTGATCGATCAAGTTAAGACCTAATTAGGCTCGGTGGTTAGAGTCTGGATTGTAAGCTAACCCAATTAATTCTAGCTCAATAATTTGGTGTCTAATGTAAGTTTGGCAAATATGACCGACTGGTTTTTAATTGGGAGCTACTCGACTTGAATGCATTCTTGTTGAGTTAATGGCATATCCCTTCCACCGGTCTCACTTACCTGACCATATTTTTTGGCTCAGTCCTGATCTAAGGTGGCTAATAATCCGAGCTAATCCATGTCACTATATTAGTTATAATAGTTATGACTATGTCAAGTCAAGTTTAAAAAGACCTAAATCAAATCTTTCTAAGAAAATATTAAGTTTAAGATCTTCCACCATTATAGATATGCGGGCCTTTTTCAGGGTTGATTGCTCTCGACTGATTACAGTGGCTCAGTTGTACCAAAAAGATGCAACCATGTCTATTAGACATTAGATGCTACTAGCTGGAGGATGGATTGAGCTCAATATTTTGGATCCGATGATAGATCTAATTAGAAATCCAATCTGTACAAATGGTGGGTCAGACTTAACTAAGGAGTGGATCAATATTTTGGGCACGACGAGATTCATGAATTAGAGATCAAGTCTGGATGCACCATGATTAGAAAATCATTGGACAAGAGTTGTTCACTCATTGGCTAACCCATCTCCAATAACTGTTAGGTGAGGTAATAAGTCAGTTGGTGGGACTACACCATCCACTAAAAATCATTAATCATGAAGATTTTTGCATCTTAATAAAGAAAGTGTAGGGATCTGAAGAAAATAGTGGGAGCTAATTTATTTAAAAATTAAATTTCTAAACAAATTGATCAAATCTTAATTATAAATCTAACTAAAAACTTTGACTCTCTATACGAAAAAAAAAATATCTGCATCCAATCCACTAGCTCGTATCCTGGACACCCATAGACTGATCGAACCCAATTACAAGGATTGGCTCCAGATGGGTTCTGAGAAGTTAACTCATGCATTAGACCAAGATCCCCCCACCTTACCAGCCCGTCCGTTCACTGAACAGAGAGCATCTCTTGACAAATGGATAGATGAAGATAACAAGGTCAAATACTATATGTTGGGCTCGATGTCTGATGAGCTTCAGTACCAACATGAAGATATCAAGACTGTCCATCAAATGTTGGCTCACCTGCAAGAGTTGTTTGGTGAATAGAGTTCTGCAGCCAAATATCAGATCACTAAATGACTTTTTAAGGCTAAAATGCATGATGGACAGTCAATCCAAGATCATTATCTGATGATGATCAAGAACTTAGAAGAGTTTGAAAAGCTCGGAGTGAAGTTAGACCAAGATCTACATAATGATATAATTCTATAATCCTTGATTGATGCATATGGGTAGTTCATCATGAGCTACCATATGCATAAACTTCAGAATACTCTGGCCAAACTTATGAATATATTGGTTACAGCTGAGCTATCTATGAAAGGTTCTAAAGACTCAGTACTTGCTATAAAATAGACTTCTTCCAAGAGAAAGTCTTTTGAAAAGAAGAAGAAGTCTGTGAAAAGATAGAAGATGGAAGGTGGAAAGAAAAAGAAAATAGAGCTGAAGAAGAAGGCCACTGACAAAAGAAAGTATTTTTATTATAATATTGATGACCACTAAAAGTAAAACTGTCCTACATACCTGGCCATCCTAAAGAATAAGAAGGAGATAGGTCCTTCTAGAGGTATGCTCATTATTGAATCTAACCTTATGGTTTCTTCTGCATTTAGTTGGATGCTTGACTCTGGTTCTAGTGCTCATTTATGCACTTTCATGCAGGATCTTGAGGATAGCAGGAGGCTGAGGGATGTTGAGATGATCCTACATGTCGGAAATGAAGCAAGGATTGCTGCTGTGGCCATGGGAACCTACCCTCTTCGACTACCATTTGGCTTAGATTTAGTACTTAGGGATTATTATTATGCGCCTGCTGCAAGCAAGAATTTGATTTCTTTTTCATGTTTAGCATAAGAAGGCTATGTAATTAGTTTTCCTAAGGACCATTGTAATATTCTTTATAAAGAAAATAAAATTATAAGTGATTTCTTCATTAACGATCTCTACCAGTTACATATTGATGTATCTATCTTTAATATCGATAAAAATGTGAATGCTGTAAAATGACCCAGGGATAGTCCAAATGATAAGCATCTATGGCACCTAAGGCTAGGTCATATAGCAGAAGATAGGGTTAACAAATTGAAGAAAATCAAGCTATTAAGTTCGTTGACTTTCAAGCCATATCTAATTTATGAATCATGTCTTCATGGCAAAATGACTAAGCTCTCTTTTGTAGGACATGGAGAAAGGGCCACGGATCTACTTGCCTTAGCACATACTGATGTGTGCGGCCCATTTGATGTGTAGGTCAGAGGCATCTTTGATTACTTCATAACCTTTATCGATGATTTATCTCGGTATGGGTATGTATATCTTGTGAGACACAAGTCTGAAGCCTTTGAAAAGTTTAAGAAATTTAGACATAAAGTTGAAAAGCAAACTAAAAAATTAGTCAAGATTCTTCGATCAGATCGAGGAGATAAATATCTTAGTCAAAAAATTTTGGACTATCTCAAGCAAAATGGCATAGTCTCTCAATGGACTTCACCTGAAACACCTCAACTCAATGGGATTTCAGAATGGAGAAATTGGATCCTATTAGATATAGTCCAATCCATGATGAGCTTCACAAATCTTTTCGATTTTCTTTAGGAAAATAGTCTATTAATTGCAATATATTTATTGAATAAATTTTTCTATAAAATCATTCCTACCACACCATATGAGATATAGCATGGTAAGAAATCAAGTCTGAGTCATCTCAGAATTTGGGGTTGTTCGGCTCATGTCAAGAGACAACAAGTGGATAAGTTAGACTATAGATCCTTTAGAGCTCGATTTATAGGATATCCTAAAGAAACATTAGGATATTATTTCTACATTTCAGAAGACAACAATGTGATTATGAGTAGGCATGCCATCTTTCTTAAAAAATAGTTTATTCAAGAGAGCGACATTGGAAAGCAGATCAAGCTCGCGGAGAAAGTCTCATAAGAGCAACGAGCTAAGAACCCTAGAAACCAAATCAGGTTGAGCCAATACAATCACTACCTCCTCCACCTCATAGATCAAAAAGAATTTTTCATCCCTCTGAGAGATACTTAGGTACTATTTCAGAGGAAGTAAAGAAAATATTCTTCATAGGTAATGAGGTTCATGGTGATCCCAAAACCTATGACGAGGCGATATCGAATATCGACTCTAAGAAATAGTTAGAGGCAATGAAGTCAGAAATTGACTCAATGTACTCAAACCAAGTCTGGACCTTGGTAGATCCACTAGAGGGTATAGTACCTATTGAGTGTAAATGGATCTACAAGAAAAAGAGTGGTGCAAATGGGAATGTGGAGACATTCAAAGCTAGTTTAGTGGCAAAAGGTTATAGTCAGCGCAAAGGCATTGACTATCAGGATACCTTTTTGCCAATAGCTATGCTAAAATCCATCCGTACATTGCTTGCTGTTGCAGTCTATTTCAATTATAAAATATGATAAATGAAAATGAAAATGGCATTCCTAAATGGATACCTTGAGGAAGATATCTATATGGAACAGTCGCTAGGTTTCACATCCAGTGATGCTGATCACAAAGTATGCAAACTATAAAGATCCATATATGGACTTAAGCAAGCATCTCAGAGCTGCAAAAGAAGCATTTTGGTACAAGAAACTTGCCACAGAGATCGAAGTGATGCCATCGGATGCTATTCCTCTGTATTGCGAGAACAACGGCGCCATAGCGCTTGCTAAGGAGCAGAGGTCTCATCAGAAATTCAAGCATATTGAGTGGCGATATCATCTCATCCACGATTACCTCAAGAAAGGTTATGTCGAGATCAAGAGAGTTGACTCCGCAAAGAATGCGGCAGATCCACTCACAAAGTCGTTGGGCTAGTAGAAGATCGAAACCTACCTTGAGAAGATGTGACTTAGATTTGTAGCCAATTAGCTTTAGGTCAAGTGGGAGTTTGTTAGATATGTGTGCCCTAAAAGTCAGAATTGGCTGACACTTGTAATACACATCTATTGGCAAAATTATAATTTTGACTATAAATAATAAAATAAGTTATTTTCTATCACAATGTGTATTTGAAAGTGTCTGTAATATATTCCTTTAGTTAATGGTAATGATAGTTCATATTTTCAAGAGTTGAAAATTTAAAACATGAATTTTCATTATTAACTTATAAAATGCTTCCGACTGTAGAATCATCATGAGTATGATGATTGATCCAGAAGGTTGGTGTATAATCGCTTTTTTAGGATAGATGAGTCATGAGTCTATGGTGTAGAGATATCGGAGCAAAAGTACAGGTACTCGTTAGAGAACGAGGGCACTGAGCATGACCACCTCGAGCAATCATCAGGAAGTCTACCTTCTTATTGATGACTGGCTCGAAGTTGTAGTGGTATATCTAGTTCTTTGACCTGAGATGCATTGGTAATTCACCTTGAGGGTGTTATAGTTGGACTACACCATAACTCAATCTCCTAACTATTCAAAATCTTGAGGTGTATGTTGGCTATAGCATGTTCATTATAGGAATTGGATTGCATCGATAGGAGATCTATCTACCTCGGTAGATGAGGAGCAGCCCTATGATGATCATGAGAATCAAGTCCATAAGCCCATGGCCATGGTAGAGTAAAATAATAGAAAGAGTTTCTATTAGAGTTTTTTTTCACATTAGACTTGAATCGAATGATTAATTCATATGACGGATATTATGGTTTGATGAGATCACCTTAACCCTAATCCGATCGGGGCTCAAGATAGAGGAACTTAATCACATAGGTAACTGCACCGAGAGGTTTGTTTTCAGTTTTGATGGATTGCCACCATATGTTGCTAGGTGTCACTAGTGGATTTTGGGAGCAATTAGAATAATTTGGATGATCAATCATACTAGTCTGAATCAGAAAAGTTCTGATATATTGGAAGGTGTTTCAATGATGTCAATAATAGAGATCGTGGCATATCCTATTACCATATAGAATTGAACCTAACTGAGTCACACAAATAAGAGTTTGGATCTGGATATCATCAATTGGACTAACCCAGTTCAATTGTTTTGAATAAGATTCAATTAGGTTCAAGAAAATCGTGCTAGCACATGATTGAGCCAAATGTTCTCCTTCAATAATCATTAAAGCTTGTCTCGACTAAGCCAAATATGTTTGGGCTCACTCAAAAACTTTTATTTGGTCTGACTGGAGCTTGTCCAGGTTAGAAAAGGATTGTCTTAATTTATGAGATAAATTTGAGACAACATCTGCCATTTTTCGTCACCTGCTAAATCTTGTCTTTGGACTTTGGTCAAATATTGACCTTAGACACTTAGACATCTGCTCATTTGTCATGCACCCATAGGAGAGAACATGGGGCTTTGTCCCCCTGCTAAAAAGTAGAAAGGGAGGGGGTGCATGCCTAGGGAGGCATGCACCCCATGAGGATCATGCCTGGAGTCACATATAGATGGGACACCAGGTTGCTTCATGGTTTCAACTTAGATGGCACCAAAGAGTCCTATTTGATCAGTCTTGGTGCCACCTAAGGAGGTTTATGAGGGACTCTAATCTGATTGAATCAGATGATGTCATTCCACTAATCAGATTTAGATCATTTTGCTTAAAGAGCCATGATTGATCGAGATGATGTGGCACTGCATGGCGCAACAGGGTTTATATAAACCCCATCTGTGCCTAGAATTTAGAGTTTCTGCCCTTTGCCCATGCCACAAGGCTTCTCTCCCTCTCTCTCTCCATGCCACCTTTAGGTCCTCTCTCTCCTATCCACGTCCAAGAGTTTTTAGGCTTGAGTTTGGTGCAATCCAAGTAAGAGAAAGACGATACGAAAGGAAGAAGGCAGCATAGCTGCAAGAGACGATGGCTGATCTTCAAAAGTTATTTTGAAGACCTTCAAGATCAGATCTAAATTTAATTTTTGGAGCATAGATTGAGAAGAAGAAGATCTCCAGATCCTGCCTGAGTGGATATCAGTAGAGGTCAGATGCTTGCATGGCTACACCCAAAATCTCAGGCAAACATCAGAATCATCATAGAATAATAGGATTACCCATAACAAAGGTATAATTAAATTAGATTTAATTTAATTTAATTTAATTTAATTTATCAGATCGATAAAATCAGATCTGAAGAGTCTCAGATTTGATTTGAATTGAAGAGAAAAAATTTTTAAAATATTCCTCTTAATTTAGTCAGATCTGAATAAACTTGATCCAGAAAATAGGATTTCTCCCTTCACTTGATGAAGTTCAATAGGTAGAAAATCCGACATAGAATGTTGAAACTAAGTTGAATATGATTAGATCAGATTCAAAGCCTAGTGAACTGCACCATTAAGATGATCCGGTAGAGTACCACGCCATTCGGATAGATACTATGGATTCTTTGTCCAAGATGGTGATCCCATCAAACTTGATGAGAATGATGAGGATCCGATCACTTATATGGATGCAATGCAGAGATCTGACTTTGAAAAATGATTAGAAGCCATGAGATCCAAAATGGATTTTATGAAGGTCAATGATGTATGGACATTAGTTGACCCACTTGAAGGGATTAAATCCATTAGGTGTAAATGGGTCTTCCAAAGGAAGAGGGGCGCAGACGGAAAGATGGAGACCTATAAAGTTCATCTGGTTGCCAAAGGGTATCATCAATGTTATTGTATTGACTATGATGAGATGTTCTCTCTTATGGCAATGCTCAAGTCCATTCGAATCATGCTTGCCATTACTGTCCATCTAGACTATGAGATCTGGTAGATGGATGTAAAGACAGCTTTTCTAAATAGAGAGCTGACCAAAGAGGTGTATAAGATACAACCTGAAGGGTTTACATTCACAGATGAGTCCAAGGTGTACAAGCTTTAGAGATCCATTTATGGATTGAAGCAGGCATCTCAGAGTTGAAACATGCATTTTGATAAAGTGATCAAAACGTATGGCTTCATTAAGAATGGAGAAGAACCCTATATTTACAAATGGGCAAATAATCCAGAAGTAGTATTCCTTATTTTGTACGTGGATGATATTCTCTTAATCGAAAATGATATCCCCACACAACAAGGAATAAAAGTCTGGTTGTCATCACAGTTCTCCATGAAGGACTTGGATGAAGCATCCTACATCCTAGGGATGAAGATCTATAGGGATAGATCTAAAAGGATGCTTGGTATATCCCAGTCCACGTACATATAAATTATGCTAAAATGATTCAGCATGGAGAATTCCAAAAAAAGCTATCTCCCGATAGGCCAAGAAATTTCTCTCTCTAAGAAGGATTGTTCGATAACTCTTGAAGAGAGAGCGCGTATGAGTAGAATCCCATATGCTTCGACAGTGAGATCTATTATATATGCAATGACATGTACAAGACCAGACATGGCATACTCACTAGGAGTGGTGAGTAGATACCTATCTGATCCTGAAGAAAATCACTGAAAGATGGTTAAAATCATCCTTAAGTATTTAAAAAATACTAAGGACCAATGGTTGATTTATGGTGAGTCAAATCTGAAGCTTATGAGGTTTATAGACTCCAGCTTTCAATCTAACTATGATGATAGGAAAAGTGTACCGGGGTATATCTTTACTCTAAATGGTGGAGCCATCTACTAAAAAAGTTTCAAGCAGTATACAGTGGCTGACTCTATTTGCAAAGCAGAGTATTTGGCAGCATCAGATACAGCAAAGAAAGCTGTGTGGCTGAGAAAGTTCATCATCGAGCTCGGATTAGCACCCTCTATTGATGGTCCAGTTCTGTGAAGGAAAAATTCTGATTTTTTGGGTTAGATTCGTTCAGATCTGATTGGATTGAGAGGCATATTTTAAAATTCTCCTCTCAGATCTAGATCAGATCTGACACTTTTTAGATCTAATTTATGATCTGATAATTAAGAAAATAAAATTGAATTAATTTTACCTTGATCTTGGGTAATCTAATTATCCGTTGATGATCCTATGGAAGCTCTGAGGTTTTGGATCTAGCCATGCAAATGCCTGATCTTGATCCATATTCACTCAGGCTAGATCTAGAGATCTTCTCCTTCTCTTTCTTTTCTCCAAAAATCAGATCTGGATATGATTTAGAGGATCTTCAAAATCCCTTCTGAAGATCACCCATTGTCTCTGCAGCAGTGCTGACTTCTTCCTTTTTCGTCAGCCTTTTCTTGCCTGACTTGCACTAATCTGAAGAACCCAACTTCCTTGGGTGTGGAGAGGAGAGAGAGGGCAAGATGTTGGTGTGGAGAGGGGAGGGGGTAGCCTTGGGGCATGGCTAGGAGAGAAGTTATTTAAAAGTGGGCACAGACAGGGTCTATTTATAGACTCTGCTGTGCCATGTAGTGTTGCATCACTCCGGCCAATCACGTTGCTTCGTTCAATCAGATCTAAATCTGATTGGTAGAATTAGAGGCCCACGGATTCATCCTAAGGTGGCACCTAAGACTGATCAAAGTTTATAGGTGAGGGTCATCTAGTTTGAATCCAACAAGCAACCTGGACTCCCATTCGTATGGGACTCCAGCATCCCTATACATGGGCGCATGCCATCCTAGGTGTGTGCCCCTTTTTTTCCAATTTCTAGAGAGGGGACATGCCCCTATCTACTCTCCAATAAGTACATGACACATGGGCAGATGTCCAAGGGTCAAAGGTTAACGTTTGACTAAGTCAAAGTACAAGAATTAGCAGGTGATGGAAAATGGCAGGTGTTGTCTCAAATTTATCTCATAAATTAAGACAACTCTTTTCTGACTTGGACAAGCTCCAGTCAGGCCAAGTAAAGGTACTTGAGTGAGCACAAACTTATTTGGCTTAGTTGAAATAACTTTTATGATAGAAAAAGGAGAACGTTAGGCTCAATCATGTGCTAGCACGACTGTGTTAGTCCAATTGATGATATCCAAATCCGAAATCTTATTTGTGTGACCTAGTTAGGTTCAATTCTGTATGGTAATGGGACATGTCATGATCTCCATCATTGACATCATCGAAACTCCTTTCGATGAATCAAAACTCTTCTAATTCAGACAACTTAGAATGATCGATCATCTAAATCATTCTAGTTGCTCCCAAAATCCACCAGTGACACCTAGCAGTATATGGTGGCAACCCATCAAAACTAAAAATGAACCTCTCGATGCAGCTACTTGTGTGATTAAGTTCTTCTATCTTGAGCCCCGATCAGATTAGGGTTAAGGTGAACTCGTCAAACCCTAATTTCTATCATATGATTTAATCATTCAATTCAAGTCTAATGTGAGAACCTTAATAGAAACTCTTTCTATTATTTTACATTCTGCCATGGCCATGGGCTTATGGACTTGAATCTTATGATTATCATAGGACCGCTCCTCATCCACCGAGGTAGATAGATTCCATCTTGGTGCAATCCAATTCCTACAATGAATATGCTATAGCCAACATACACCTCAGGGTTCCGAATGGCTAGGAGATTGAGTCATGGTGTAGTCAAACTATAACACCCTCAAGGTGAACTACCGATGCACCTCAAGTCAATGAACCAGACACACCATTGCAGCATCGAGTTAGTCATCGACGAGAAGATAGACTTTCTTATGACTACTCGAGGTAGTCATGCTCAGTGCCCTCATTCTCTAATGAGTACCTGTACTCTCACTCCAGTGTCTCTACATCATAGACTCAAGACTCATCTACTACAAAGAAGTGATTGTACACTAACCTTCCATTTCAATCATCATCCTCATGATGATCCTACGGTCAGGAGCATTTTATAAGTTAATAAATGAAAATTCATGTCTTAAATTTTCAACTCTTGAAAATATGAATTATCATTATCATTAACTCAAGGGATGTATCACAGACACTAAATACACTTATGTGATAGAAAATAACCCATTTTATTATTTATAATCAAAATTATAATTTTGCCCTTAGAAGTGTATTACAAGTGTCAGCCAATTCTGGCTTCTAGAGCACACATATCTAATATTCTGCTCTACTACGACAGCACTGGCACCATAGCTCAAGCAAAGGAACTGAAGGCACACCGACGGACAAAGCACATTCTACACCACTTTTATTTAGTCCATGAAATCGTGGATCATGGTGACATCGATCTTTAAAAGATCTATAGAAAGAAGAACCTAGCCGACCCCTTCACAAAAGCCCTGGCAATTAAGAAGTTCGACAACCATAAGTTGAAGATGGGTATTAGATACTGTGCCGAGTGGCTTTAGGATAAGTGAGAGTTGTTGAAAATTATGATCTAAATCCAATCATCAGTCTGTTGATGGTTGAGCTATTTTATAATTATAATTAATTTATTAATTAATAAAATATTTTGACATCTTTTTCATTATAAGTTTACATCTTCTAATGAACTTCATTGTTGTGATGAAGTCCTTAGGACTGTTTAGTTTCAATAAAGAAAGGATTTATCGATTAGTCCTTAAATTTGTTCACGATCAAATGATAGGCTGTTAATTAGGATAACAGCGTCTATCGAGCATAGATCGCTATATACCATATAGATTGATTGTCCTCTTAACCAAAGAGTGTAGAGACACTGGTATGACATACAGATGAGATGTATGGGTACATCATCATCGAACGTGATCAACTCTAAAGCATTCTACTGTTGAGAATGTCTCTAATAAGATATAGGTATAAGTATCCCTTAGATCTGAGATCACCTCAGTGACTTACAAGCAACTCACCATACTTTGGTACTAGACTAACTAAATTTCTAATTCAGCAATGGAAGGCTTCTGGGTATAGTCAAGTACTTATGAAGTTGGAGTGTGATCAAGATAGAATTGACCACTCCAAGAGTTGGAGAAGAATGTATCACTATATTTCAATATAGCAAAACCTTGGCCAGGATAATCCATCAGATGGATTTGATATTTTGAAATGTAGTATGGACAACCTGATTAGAGTTGATAGTTGAACTTTGAGGTATCCTACGAGCATTGTAGTCAAGAGGATGAATTATATAGAAACTATATCCGCATGGGTTCTAAGGATGGTATTCTATACCTTCGACCTATCCGACCATCGGGTATCATTGCCAGATAGTTACTTTGATTGATACAAGAATTTATTTCTATGCTATTGGCTTAGGTTCAAACCTATGAGGTCATACACATTAGAGCTTACGATCTAATCGGATGGTTGATCAATGATTAAGAATCATTCTAGGATTAAATAATCAATACGATTGGTGTTTAACCTAGTGCAAGTGTTGCTGGAGGATTGATTAGCAATTGGATTACTAATTAACTTAATTTAATTAAGCCAATAGGCTGAGATTAAGTCTAATTAAATATGATTTAATTAGATTTAGGTTGAACTTGATTGGATCAAGTCTAATTGGTTTATTGGATAAGCCAAGTGCAAGGAAGAACTAGTCCTAATCTAAATAGGACTCAAATTAACCTAATTTTTTAATTTGATTAAAAAAAATTAGAATTAAATCTGATTTAATTAAGTTCTTAAATAGGTTAGGGCCTTATTTAAATAGGTTGGTTTAATCTTGATTTTATTTGATTAAAAGATCTTATTTGACCAAGTCAAAATAGGAGTCCTAGTGTGACTAGAACTCCCTATCACTTGCGCCACTTAATCCTCACACCCCATGCCCTTTTTGTTTTGTTTCTTACATGAAAATTCTCCACTCCCATGGCTTCTCACGCCCTCTTTCTCTCCTCCTTTTTTCATAAGGCAATTTATTGGAAGACCAAGTCAAAAGAGGAGTTAGTTTTGCTTAGGATTCTATGAGATAGAATTCTTGTTGACCAAAACACCTTTCCTTAAGTGCTGCCCCTTTTAGATATATGTATCCTAGAAGTCAGAATTGGCTGACACTTATTGTACACTTCTAAGGGAAAAATTATAATTTTGACTATAAATAATAAAATAAATTATTTTCTACCATAATGTGTATTTAGTTCTGTGATATATCCCTTAAGTTAATGGTAATGGTAATTCTTATTTTCAAGAGTTGAAAATTTAAGACATGAATTTTCATTATTAACTCATAAAATGCTTTCGATCATAGGATCATCATGAGGATGGTGATTGATTCAAAAGATTGGTATATAATTGCTTCTTTATAGTAGATAAGTCTTGAGTTTATGGTGTAGAGACATCGAAATAAGAGTATAGATACTCGTTAAAGAATGAGGGCACTGAGCATGACCACCTCGAGTAGTCATAAGGAAGTCTACCTTCTCATCGATGACTGGCTCGAAGCTGCAGTGGTGTGTCTGGTTCTTTAACCTAAGGTGCATCGGCAGTTCATCTTGAGGGTGTTATAGTTTGACTGCACCATAACTCGATCTCCTAGCCATTCGGAACCTAGAGGTGTATGTTGGCTATAGCATGTTCATTATAGGAATTGAATTGCACCAAGAGGAAATCTACCAACCTTGGTAGAAAAGGAGCAGCCCTATGATGATCATGAGAATCAAGTTCATAAGCTCATAGCCATGGTAGAGTGAAATAATAGAAAGAGTTTCTATTAAGGTTTTCAGATCATACTTGAATCAAATAATTAAATCATATGATAGAAATTAGGATTTGACGAGTTCACCTTAATCCTAATCGGATCGGGGCTTAAGATAAAAGAACTTAATCACACATGTAACTACACCAAGAGGTTCATTTTCAATTTTGATGGGTTGCCACCATATACTGCTAGGTGTCACTAGTGGATTTTAGGAGCAATTAGAATGATTTGAGTGATTGATCATTCTAGTTGTCTGAATCAAAAAAGTTCTAATTCATCGGAAGGTGTTTCGATGATGTCGATGATAGAGATCATGACATATCCCATTACCATATAGAACTGAATCTAACTGGATCACACAAATAAGAATTTGGATCTGGATATCATCAATTGGACTAATCTAGTTCAATTGATTTGAATTAGATTCAATTAGGTTCAACAAAATCGTGCTAGCTCACGATTGAGCCTAATGTACTTCTTCTACAATCATTAAAAATTATCTCGACTGAGCCAAATATGTTTGTGCTCACTCAGGTACCTTTACTTGCTCTGACTGAAGCTTGTTCAGATCAGAAAAGGATAGTCTTAATTTATGAGATAAATTTGAGACAACACCTGCTATTTTCCATCGTATGCTAATTCTTGTCTTTTGACTTTGGTTAAACATTGACCTTTGACACTTAGACATCTGCCCAAGTGTTATGCACTCATAGGAGAGTAGATAGGGGCTTGTCCCCTTGCTAGAAAGAGGAAAGGAAGGGGCTCATGCCTAGGGAGGGGTGCACCTAAGGATAGGGATGCTTGGAGTCCCATACAGATGGAACTCCAGGTTGCTTCTTGGAATCAAACTAGGTGGGGCGAAAGGACTCTACTTTGACCAGTCTTGGTGCCACCTAAGGATGTTGGAGAGGGGCTCTTATCTGATTAAATTAGATGATGTCATCCCATCAATCAGATTTAGATCTGATTGCATGAAGAGATGTGATTGGTCGGGATGATGTGGCACTGCATGGCGTAGTAGAATCTATATAAATCCTATCTGTGCCTAACTTTAAAGGAGTTCTCCCTTTGCCCATGCCACATTGCTCTCTTCCTCTCTCCTCCATTTCTTCCTCAGATCCTCTCTCTCCTCTCCATGCCTAAGAGGCTTTGGACTCAAGTTTGGTGCGATCCAGGCAAGAGAAAGGCGACAAGAAAGAAAGAAGGTAGCATTGCTGCAAGAGACGACATTAAATCTTCAAAAGTTATTTTAAAGATCTTCAAGATCAGATCCAAATCTGATCTTTAAAGAATAGATTGAGAAGAAGAAGATACCTAGATCTTACTCGAGTGGATACCGGTAGAGGCCAGGCGATTGCATGGCTGCATCCAAAATCTCAGGCAATCAATAGGATCATCACTGGATAATTAGATTACCCAAGAACAAGGTATAAATTAAATCTAATTTAATTTATTTTAATTTTAATTTATTTTATTAGATCAATTAAATTAGATCTAAAAAGTATCAAATTTGATTTAGATCTAAGAGAAAAAAATTTTAAAATATTTTTTTTATCTAATTAGATCTGAATGAACTTAACCAGAGAAATAGATTTTTTCTTCAACTAGTATCAGAGCCAGGTTCTCATAAATTATTTAGATCTAATTTTAATTTAATAATTATATAATTTTATATATCACATAAGATATGATTAGATCTAAAATCAAAAAAATTAAAATTAAATAAATTAGATCTAAGTTCTATAAGATGCATAACTAGTTGTAGAATAGAATTGTTCTATATATAGTCTTGCATGATCATAATTTAATTTGATAAAGTTATAATTTTAGATTAATTTATTTACTATTTTTTAATGTTATAAATATTATAATAAATATCTAAAAAATAAAAAATAAAATTATTTAATTTTTGATTCATATGAGATATGATGAATGCATGTTTAGACTAGTTGTAGAATAGCTCTACATAATTATCTAGAATAAAATTTATTTTGATATGATCAATTTAAATTTAATTTTTTAGATAATTATGAGATAATTTAGATCTAAAAATATGCATGATATGATACATGAGATGTATGCAAAACATATTTATAGTTAGATCAATTTTATATATGAGATGTATGATGCAGATCTAACTAGTTTTATACTCTTTTATATTTCTGATTAAGGCGTTCCCCTTGGCCATCCGATCATAAGAACAAAGTAGGATTTAAATATCCTCTCCTCTCATTTGATGGGGTGTTCTTATGATGTGTAGGAGTGCTACGCATTCATCCTTAATTAGAAACTCAAAAACTTATTTTCTGCAAAACCCTAGATCCTGAAATCCTAGGATTTTATTTACATGTTTTATTTGTGAACCCTAAACTTAATTAAGAATTAAGATTATGAAATATATATTAGGTCTAAAATTGAGAATTTTAGATCTAAGACATATTCATAAAATTGGGTTCGGGCTTGGGTAGCTCAATTAGGTCTAAGCGGTTGATCAAACCGAATCAAGAGTTGGTTAGATGGGATCAAGAGTGCTTAAATTGACCAGCCTAATAGGATTAAGTCTGGGTCAAGATCGAGTCACATGAGTGATCGATCAAGCTAAGACCTAATTAGGCTCAGTGGTTAGAGTCTGGATTGTAGGCTAATCCGATTGGTTCTGGCTCAATAATTTGGTGTCTAAGGTAAGTTTGGCAGATACGATCGACTGATTTTTAATTGAGGAGCTACTCGACTCGAATGCATTCTTATCGAGTTAATGGCATATCCCTTCCACCGTCTCACTTACCTGGCCATATTTGTTGGCTCAGTTCTGATCTGAGGTGGTCAATAATCCGAGCTAACCCATGCCACTAGGTTAGTCATAATGGTTATGACTATGTCAAGTCTAGTTTAATGAGACCTAAATCAAATCTTCCTAAGAAAAGATTAAGTCTAAGGTCTTCCACCATTGTAGATGTGCGGGCCCTTCTCGGGGTTGATTATTCTTGGACTGGATTATAGTGGTTCAGTTGCATCGAAAAGATGCAACCATGTCTATTAGGCATTGGATGCTAACGGGCTGGAGGATGGATTGGGCTCAATATTTTGGATATGGTGAGAGACTCAATTAGGAATCCAATCTGTGCAAATGGTGGGTCTGACTTAACTAAGGAGTGGATCAATATTTCGGGCACGGTGAGATTCATGAATTAGAGACCAAGTTTGGGTACATCATGATTAGAGAATCATTGAACAAGAGTTGTTCACTCATTGGCTAATCCATCATCAATAACTGTTAGATGAGGTGATGAGTCAGTTGGTGGGACCGCACACCCACTAGAAATCATTAATCATGAAGATTTTTGCATCTCTAAAGAGGGAGTGTAGGGATCCAAAAAATAGTGAAAGCTAATTTATTTAAAAATAAAACCCTTAAATAAATTGGTTAAGTCTTAATTACAATATCTAACTAGAAACTTTGACTCTCTATAGAAAATTATCTGCGTCCAATTCACTAGCACGTATCTTGGATACCCATAGACTGACCGAATTCAATTACAAGGATTGGCTCCAAAACATCAAAATTATTTTGGATTCCAAGAAGTTAACTAATGTATTGGACCAAGATTCTCCCATCTTACCAGCTCATCCATCCACTGAACAGAGAGCATTTTTTGATAAGTGGACAGACGAAGATAATTAGGCCAGATATTATATGTTAGGCTCGATGTCTAATGAGCATCAATGCCAACATGAAGATATCAAGACTGTTCCCCAAATATTGGCTCACCTACAAGAGAAGTTTGATGAACAGAGTCGTGCAGCCAAGTATTAAGTCACTAAACGACTATTCAAGACAAAAATGCATGATGGGCAGCCTATCTAAGATCATTATCTGATGATGATTGATAAGAACGCGATGTTGTCATTAAGACATCGTGTTTATCAGTTTAATCCGACTTCTTAAAATCATTAAAAATGCATAGATAGCAGTGAGTCGGATCGAATCCACAGGGAAGGTAGTATTTTTAGATTTGAAATCTTTGATTTTTGAAAAGAAAAGAAGAAAAGAATTTGAGTTTTTGGAATTAGGAGTGAAGTCGGAAAATTAAAAGTAAAAATTAAAAGATGCAGAAATTTAAATTTGGTACTAAGATCTATTAGTTAGATCTTAGCATCTACTTGCAATAAAATAAAAAGTAATAATTAAAGTATAGAAATTAAATTACAATAAAAATAAAAAATAAGAAATTAAAATGCAAAAATAAAATTTTTATTAATTAAAATTTTAAAATTTAAATACATAGAATGTAAAAAAATAAAATAGCCTGATCTCTGATCTTGGATCAGCATTGGCAGAAAGATGGTGTAGAAGCTCGGCTCTTCTTCTCGGCACCTGTTGCTTCGAAGCAGTCTTTAATCCATAGCCTGGCTTCGCCCTATACCAAAGTTCACCTTGATCGGAGATATTGATTTCTAGAGGCCTAGGATCCTTTTTATAGTGCTAGGAGGGCTGGAAAGTTTGCTTCTGGGCAATATGGGACTAATGGCCTTTATAATTGTCAAAATATAAAAGAATTTGAGTAAAATTTGAATCAAAACAGCTCTGATACATCTTTGATAAAATTCAGCCATTCAATAGGAATCCAACGATCCAAAAATCATCAAAATCGGATGCGTATTGGCCCAAATCAAGTTGGATTAATTTCTGGCCATTGGATCGCGCTTGATGGAGGGAATCTGGCCGCAAATCATGCACCTGAGAGTTTGATCACCGTCGGAAGCTTTCTGGATCGTCGGATCATCGCTTGGATTGAGCACTACCATCGATGGTGATCCGCGTGATGTCTACAGCTGAATCAAATCCGGAAGCAACCATAGTCGTTCGATCCTGACCGCAAACAACCACAGCCATCTGATCGTGCAATCACTGTTCCCATGGACCGCGTGGATCGACCGCACTGCACACCGCAACCAATTAGCGCCTCTATTGCTGAGCAAAAAAGACTAAATTACCCTTATGAGCCGTGATAAATTTTTGTAGACCCTTTAGGGGTCTAGGTCCACCACGTGGCAAGCTCTGATTCATCGGATTTTGCTGAGCCGACTGAGCCATTTTCTTTTTTTTATTTAATTTTTATTTATTTTATATCTTTAAAAATTCATATCTTTTTCGTTTTAGCTCCATTTTACTTGAAATTTTTTTTGTTGTGATCAAAAAAATTAGCTATTTCTATTAATAATAAAATTTTATTTTTTAATTTTTATTATTTTTTAATTAATTTTTTAATTAATAAAAATATTAATTTCTCAAAAATTATATATAAATTGATTATTAATTCTTAAAAATTAATATCAATTAATTAATAAATTAATACTTTTATTGATGAATTTATGATACTTATCACACCCCCCAACTTAAGCTTTGCTCGTTCTCGAGTAAAGAAAGAATTTAGTTTTAAATATCTTTTAACTTTAGAGTTTCGAATTTTACCTAAATAATTTTCAAAATGGCCATTGATATTCAATAGAGCTTAAATGAGATATATCATTGAGGTATTAATACTTATCAATAGAAAAATTAAGTAAAAAATATTAAATTTTTCAAAACTTTTTCTAAATTATCCTACCTTTATCTCTGATTTGTCTAAACTTTCATATAGGCAGGTGTATTGCTACTTCCGTCCTTCATTTATTAATTTTTATTTTCACATTATCCATTTTTTGATGCGAATATCATTGCTTACTTAGGCAACGGAACCTGATTACTTGGTGGGAAATCAATATTTTTTTTTTTTAAACGTTGTACCACTATTGAGTGTCTTAACTCCTTAAGCTTTCTATTTGATCCATGTAGCGAGTCTTAGGCCAATGACTCCCAAACTAGTTGGCTCTAGGGCATTAGGTATAGAATACCCCTCGGGCTTACTAGCTCGAATCAAATAGGCTACGAGTTAAGACTAGCTTTACAACGAGCTTCTTTTTCCTTCCCACCTTTTGATACGAAACTCAATGCTTGCTTAGGCAAAGAGGCCCGGTTACTCAGTGAGAAGTACTTGAAAACTATTTTATTAAAATAAATTTTTATATGAAGAAACGTATAGTTACCCTACACAAGCCTATAAAAAGTAGACTTTTCTTTGATGCTAATAGAAATAATTAGAAATGCTCCAAGAAAAAACTTTTTATGTTCTAGACTTAACTCTTTATTGAATTTTCTTAATACTTGATTCCTCAATATCTCATAGATTCTCTAATCTATGCATCAATTTTTTTTTAAAAATGCTTAGTTTAATTCGATTCTTAAGCATAATCAAGTATCTAAATACTAAATACTAACTTTTTTGAGGACTTAAAATTTTAAAAAAATTTTATTTTTCTCTCCCCCCAACTTAATCGACATTGTCCTCAATGGAGAAGAAAAAAAATAAAGGGTGTAATAAAGAACATGAAAGAATATACCTAACTCAGTATATTTTTGGTCCAGCACATGCCTTTGAAAATTTGAGCTCTCCCTCCAACTTATTCAAATTATCCTAAAAAAAAATAAACTAAAAAGATAAATTAGATAAAAACTAAATATTGGGTTGCCTCCCAACAAGCGCTAAGTTTACCATCTTCAGCCAGACACAATGCAGCTCACTATCCTGTGTCGAATATTGGATTGACAAATTCCAATGGTTTTGGATTGCCAATCTCAGAAAGTTGATTTATAATCCCAT
>QRFJ01003507.1:0-58551 GCA_006176705.1 Cocos nucifera | reverse complement strand
GAGAAAAATAGTGGAGCTATTTGTTTTAAAAATAAAATCCCTAAACAAATTTGGTCAAGTCAAAATTACAGTATCTAACTAGAATCTTTGACTCTCTACAGGAAAATGTTTCTGGTTCCAAACCCACTGGCACGTATCCTAGACACAGCATAGAAGCTGACTGGACCTAATTAAAAGATTTGGCTCGGAATCTTTACAAAATTGTTTTGGGTTTAGAGAAGTAACACATGGTTTTGGAACAGAGACCCTTCCCACCTTACACTGTCATCCACTAAACAGAGAGCGGTCTCTGGAGGTAAAAAATGGATGACGAAGGACAATAGGCCAATTATACATGTTGGCTCGATGTCTTGATGAGCTCCACACCAAGCAATGAAGATATGCGAGACCTGCTCCCAAATTTGGCTCACCGTACAGGACGATGTTTGGTTGAACAGAAGTCGCGCAGCCAAATATCAAGTCATAAAAGACTTTTTAAGGCTAAGATAGATCGTGATGGGCAGTCAGTCCAGGATCACTGTCTGACAATGATCAAGGACATGGAAGAGCGTGAGAAAGCCGCGGTGTGAGTTGGACTTGGATTTGCAAACTAATTATTCTGCATCCTTGACTAATGGCATATGACAATTCATCTGAATACCACATGCATAAACTTTCAAAATTCCTTGGCGAGTTATGAATATTGCTGTTACCGCTGAGCTTTCTATGAAAGGTTCTAAAAGGCTCAGTTCTTGCTATGGAATGGAACTCTCTTCCAAAAGAAAAGTCTTATGGAAAGAAAAAAGAAGTCTGTGAAAAAAGCAAAAAGTAGAAGGATCAAAGAAAGGAAGAAGGCAGAATCAAGAAGAAGTCGATGCAAAGGAAAGTGTTTCATTGCAACAGCGTACGGCCATTGGAATGAACTGCCCTACTTACCTGGCATCCTAAAAGGAACAAGAAGGAAGGTCCTTCTGGAGGTATGCTCGTTATTGAGTTCTAACCTTACGGTTTTCTTCTGCATTCCAGTGGAGTGCTTGCTCTGGTTCTCTAGGCTCATATCTGTGCACTTCATGCAGGGTCTTGAGAGTAGCAGGAGGCTGGATGGAGACCATGATTCCTTACGGTTCGTAATGAGCAAAGAGTCTGCTGCAGTAGCCGTGGGAAATACCCTCTGCGATTAACCATCTGGTTTAGACTTAGTTTTAAAAAGACTTTATTATGTGCCTGCAGCTAGCCAGGAATTTGATTTCTGTTTCATGCTAGCACAAGAGAGTTATGTTGATCACTTCTTTAAGGACCATTGTTAAACATTCTTTATGAAAGAATAAATTGCCAAATGGTTTCTTGTTAATGGTCTTTTATCAGTTGCATATTAGTGTTACCTTGTTTAACTACTCGAGCCCAAACGTGAATGCCCAAACACCCAGGTGATAGTCCAAACGACAGATATCTATGGCACCTGAATTAGTCATATAGCAAGAGATAGGATTAACAAAATTGGAGAAAAAATGGTATTGGTCATTGACTTTTGAGTTGTATCCAACTGTAAATCTTGTCTTCAAGGCAAATGACTAAACTCCCTTTGTGGACATGGGAGAGCGCCAAATCTCCTTGCCCTAGTAGACTACTGATGTGTGCGGCCCATTCGATCTGTGCCGGTCTAGAGGCATTTTGGTCTACTTCATTACCTTTTAACCGTATGAATCGGTCTAGGTATGGTATGTGTTATCTTATGAGACATAAGTCTGAAGGCCTTGAAAATTCAAAAGAATTCAGAGCATGAGAGTTAGAAAAACAAACTAGAAAACCCATTAAGGTTTCTATCGATTCAAGATCGAGAGGTGAATACCTTAGCCGGAATTCCTAAACTATTTAAGGAAAAATGGCATAGCTCTCAAATGGAACTCCCCAGAACACCTAACTCAACGGGTTTCAGAACGGAGAAATCGGACTCTATTGATATGGTTCGATCCATGATGCAGCTTTCACAAGACCTCCCAATTTTCTTTGGCGGATATTCATGATTAAATTCAATCTATTTACTGAATAGGGTTCTCTCTAAAACATTCCTACCACACCATATGAATGCATGCCACGGTGATAAGAAACCAAGTCTGAGTCAGTCTCAGAATTTCGGGTTGTCCGGCTGTTATGTCAAAAGACAACAGTGGACAAGTTAGATAGTGTCCTTTAGAGCTCGAGTCCATAGGAATCCTAAAGAGTCATTAGGATACTTTTCTACCATTCCAGAAGACCACAATGTGATTGTAAGTCGACATGCCATATTTCTTGAAAAATAGTTATTCAGATAGTGGCATTGGAAAGCAGATTAAGCTTGATGAGAAAGTCTCACAAGCAGAAAGAGCTAAGAGACCAATAGTGAACCAAATCAGGTTTGAGCCAATAAGAACACACCTCTCCACCTCGATAGCGGAAAGAGTTTCCCGTCACCCATGAAAATACTTAGGTATTATTCAGAGGATATAGAGGAAATGTTCCTCATTAAGGTAATGGTGTCATTGTGATGATCCAAAACCTACAACGAGGCGATATCAGATAATCTCTCTTCTTTTGGATCCCTACACTCCCTCTGTAGAGATGCGAAAATCTCGCGATTGATGATTTCTAGTGGGTGGTGCGGTCTCACCAACTGACTCATCACCTCACCTAACAGTTATTGGTGATGGGTTAGCCAATGAGTGAACAACTCTTGTTCAATGATTCTCTAATCATGGTGCACCCAAACTTGGTCTCTAATTCATGAATCTCACCGTATTCCGGAATATTGATCCACTCCTTAGTTAAGTCAGACCCACCATTTGCATAGACTGGGTTCCTAATTGGGTCTCTCACCGTATCCGGAATATTGAGCCCAACTCATCCTCCAGCCCATAGCATCCAATGCCTAATAGACATGGTTGCATCTTCCCGGTGCAACTGAGCCACTGTATCCAGTCGAGAACAATCAACCTCGGGAAGGGCCCGCACGTCTACAATGGTGGAAGACCTCGGACTTAATCTTTTCTTAGGGAGAATTGATTCAGGTCTCATTAAACTAGACTTGGCTTAGTCATAACAATTATGACTAACCTAGTGGCATGGGTCAGCTCGGATTATTGACCACCTCAGATCAGAACTGTGTCAACAGATATGGCCAGGTAAGTGAGACCGGTGGAAGGAATATGCCGTTAACTCGCACAAGAACGCATTCAGGTCGAGTAGCTTCCAATTAAAAACCAGTCGATCGTCTGTGCCAAACTTACCTTAGACACCAAATTGTTGAGTCAGAATCAATTGGGTTAGCCTACAATCCAGACTCTAACCTCTGAGCCTAATTAGGTCTTGCTTGATCGTGACTCGATCTTGACCCAGACTTAATCCTATTAGGCTGGTCAATTTAAGCATTGTTGATCCCATCTAACCAACTCTTGATTCGGTTTGATCAACCGCTTAGACCTAATTGAGCTACCCAAGCCCGAACCCAGTATTATGAATATGTCTTAGATCTAAAATTCTCAATTTTAGACCTAATTAATATTACATAAACTTAATTCTTAATTAAGTTGGGTTCATAAACAAAATATGCACAATAAATCCTAGGGTTTCAGGATCTAGGGTTTTGCAGAAAGTAAGTTTTGGGTTTCTGATTAAGGACGAACACGCAGCACCCCTACACGTCATAAGAACACCCCATCGAATGGGAAGAGAGGGCCTTTAAACCCTTCTTCATTCTTATGACCGGACGGCCAAGAGGAACGCCTTAATCAGGAACATTCAATACTACAAAACAATATCAGATCTATATCATATATCTCATATATAAAGTAGATCTAATCATGGCATATTTTGCATACATCTCATGTATCAATTCATGCATATTTTCAGATCTAAATTATCACATAATAATCTGAAAAATTAGATTTAAATTGATCTAATCAAAATAAATTCTAATCTAGACAATTATGTAGAACTATTCTACAATTAGTCTAGTCATGCATCTATCATATCTCATATGATATTTAAAATTAAATAATTTTTATTTGCTGTTTATCAGATGTTATTATAACACTTATAATATCAGAAAACAGTAAATAAGAAGATCTAAAATATGATTTAATCAGATTAAATCAAAGACATGCAAAACTATTCTATAGAACTATTCTATTCTAGAACTAGTCATGCATATCTTCATGTTCTTAGATCCAAATCATTTAATTTTAATTTTTCTGATTTCAGATCTGATCACATCTCATGTGACATCTGAAATCACTTTATTTTCTAATTAAAATAAAATTAAAATCAGATCTAAATAATTTAGAACCATGGCTCTGATACCAGTTGAAGGGAAATCCTGATTTCCCGGTCCAGGTTCGTTCCAGATCTGATTAGATCAAGAGATATATTTCAAAAATTTTCTCTTAGATCTGTAATCAGATCTTGATATGTTTCAGATCTGATTCTTATTATTTTAATAAATAAAATAAAAGAAGATAAATTAAATCAAATTCAATTTACCTGATTTGGGTAATCCTATTACCCTGTTAGATGATCCTGATTGCAGCGGAAGGTTCTGGATCTTAGCCACGCAAGCGCCTGGCCTCTACCGGTATCCACTCGGGCTGGATCTGGAGATCCTCTTCTTCTCTATCACACCTCCAAAAATCAGATCTGGATCTGATCTGGAGGATCTTCAAAACTCCTTTTGAAGATCTGCAGTCGTCCTTTTGCAGCAGCGCAGCCTTCTTGCTTTTGATCGCCTTTCTTGATCTGAATCGCACCAATCCTAAATCCAAAACACTTTTGGACGTGGAGAGCAAGGGGAGAAGAGACTATGGCGTGGAGAAGGAGGGGAGAGGCAGCCTTGGGGCATGGGAAGATTGCTTCTTGATTCACTTAGGATTAGGGTTGGGCGCAGGGTCTTATTTATAGACCTAAGCTTGTGATCCAACTCCTCTTCCTCTCAACCAATCACAACCCTTTGTGAAATCAGATCTAAATCTGATTGGTTGAAATTAGAGACCCCTGGATTCCTCCTTAGAGGGTGCCTAAGACCAGTCAAACTGGATTCTTAGTAGAACTCTGATTGGAATCCTAAAGGGAGGTGGAGTCCTTGTCCAACAAGGACTCCTAGGCGCCTCCTACTTGGGCTCACGCCACCCTTGGCGTGCGCCCTTCTCCTTGCCAGGTTCTGGCAGGGGGACAAGCCCCCACCAGCTCTCCAATAGGTGCATGACATGTGGTCAAAAGTCAAAGGGTGAATGGTCAATGTTTGACCAGTCAAAGGTAGACTTTTGACCAAAGTCAAAGAACAAGAAATGGCAGGTGACCAAAAATGGCAGGTAATGTCTTACAAATAAGACAACCTATTCTGACTTGGACAACCTCCAGTCAGATCATATGAAGGCCTCTGATTGAGCACAAACTCCTTTGGCTCAGTCAGGACAACTTATTTATGATAGTAAAAGAAGAACGTTAGGTTCAATCGAGTGCTAGCACGATTTCCTTGAACCTAATTGAATCTCATTCAGATCAATTGAACTAGATCAGTTCAATTGATGATCACCAGATTCAAACCCTTGTTTGTGTGACCCAGTTAGGTTCAGTTCTGTATGGTAATGGGATATGTCATGATCTCTATCATAGACATCATCGAAACTCCTTTCGATGGATCAGAACTCTTCTGATTCGAACAGCTAGAATGATCGATCATCTAAATCATTCTAATTGCTCCCAAAATCCACCAGTGACACCTAGCAGTATATGGTGGCAACCCATCAGAGCTGAATGCGAACCTCTTGGTGCAGCTACCTGTGTGATTCAGTTCTTCTATCTTGAGCCCCGATCAGATTAGGGTTAAGGTGAACTCGTCAAACCCTAGTCTCTATCATATGATGTAATCATTCGATTCGAGTCCAATGTGAAAATCTAAATAGAAACTCTTTCTATTATTTCACTCTGCCATGGCCATGGGATTTTTGGACTTGATTCTCATGATCATCATAGGGCTACTCCTCTACCACCGAGGTAGATAGATCCCATCTTGATGCAATCCAGTTCCTACAATGAACATGCTATAGCCAACATACACCTCAGGGTTCCATATGGCTAGGAGACCGAGTAATGGTGTAGTCAAACTATAACACCCTCAAGGTGAACTGCCGATGCATCTCAGGTCAAAGAACCAGACACACTACTGCAGCATCGAGTCAGTCATTGACGAGAAGGTAGACTTCCTAATGACTACTCGAGGTGGTCACGCTCAGTGCCCTCATTCTCTAACGAGTACCTGTACTCTCGCTCCGGTGTCTCCACACCGTAGACTCAAGACTCATCTACTAAAGAGAAGCGATCGTACACCAACCTTCCGGATCAATCACCATCCTCATGATGATCCTATGGTCGGGAGCTGTTTATGAGTTAATAATGATTATTCATGTCTTAAATTTTCAACTCTTGAAAATATGAATTATCATTACCATTAACTCAAAGGATGTATCACAGACACTAAATACACATGTGTGATAGAAAATAACCCATTTCATTAATTATAGTCAAAATTATAATTTTGCCCCTAGAAGTGTATTACAAGTGTCAGCCAATTCTGGCTTCTAGGGCACATATATCTAACATCACATCTACAGATGAGTCTAAGGTGTACAAGCTTCAATGATTCATTTATGGACTGAAGCAGGCATCTCAGAGTTGGAACATACATTTTGATAGGATAATCAAGATGTATGGCTTCGTTAAGAATGAAGAAGAGTCCTACATATATAAGTGGGCTAATGGTCTAGTAGTTATATTCCTCATTTTATATGTGGATGATATTCTCTTAATCAGGAATGATATCCCAACATTACAAGGAATAAAGGTCTGGCTATCATCATAATTCTACACGAAAGATCTAGGAGAAGCTTCCTAAATCGTAAGGATGAAGATCTATAGAGATAAAACTAAAAGGTTGCTTGGGTTGTCCTAGTCTACGTATATTGACACTGTGCTGAAGTGGTTCAGTATGGAGAATTTCAAGAAAGGCTATCTACTGATAGGTCATGAAATATTTTTCTCAAAGAGAGATTATCCGACAACACCTCAAGAGAGAGCATATGAGTAGAATTTCATATGCTTCAGCAGTAGGTTCTATTATGTACACCGTGACATGTACACGATTAGATGTGGCATACTCACTAGGGATAATGAGTAGATACCAATCTAATCTAAGGAAGAACCACTGGAAGATTGTTAAAACCATCCTAAAGTATTTGAAAAATACTAAGGACCAGTGGCTTATTTATGGTGAGTCAAACTTGAGACTTATGGGGTTTACAAACTCTAGTTTCTAGTCTGATCATGATGACAACAAGTATGTGTCGGGGTATGTGTTTACCCTTAATGGTGGTGTTGTCTGTTGAAAAAGTTCTAGGTAGCACACCATGGCTGATTTAGTGTGCGAGGTGGAATATATTGCTGCATCAAATGCTGTCAAAGAAGTAGTATGTCTAAAGAAGTTCATCACCGAGCTTGGAGTAACACCCTCCCTCGATGGTCCAATTCTGCTCTTCTATGATAGCTCTAGAGCCCTAGCTCAGGCGAAGGAATCGAAGGCACACTAGCAGATGAAGCATATTCTATGCCATTTTCATCTTGTCTAAGAGATCGTGGGGCAAGATGATGTTGATTTTCAAAAGATCAATGGGAAGGAGAACCTGGCTGACCCATTCACTAAAGTCATTGCGGTGAACGAGTTCGACGAGTTCAAGTCGAAGATGGATATATGATACTGTATCGATTGGCTTTAGGGCAACTGGAAGATTATTGAGAATTGTTTTCCAAAGCCAATCATGATGATTGAGCTATTTTATGTAATTATAAATAAATTATTAATTGAATAAATATTATTTTGACTTTTTCATCAAAAATTTTTGATCTTCCAATGAACTCCTATCTATTATGATGAAGTTCTTAGGACTATTTAGAATCGACAAAGAAGGATTTATCATTTAGTCCTTAAATATATTTGCAACCAAATGATACGTTGTTACAAAGGATGATAACATTTATCGAGTAGAGGTTGTTGTGTGCCATATATGTTGGTTGTCCTTTTAACCAAAAAGTGTGGAGATATTGGTATAGCATGTAGGTGAGATGTAGGGGTACATCTGCACTAAACGTAACCAACTTCAGAGCTTTTCTGCTATCAAGAATTGATCTAACAGAATATGGGTATAAGTATCCCTCCAACCTGAGATCATCATGATGACTTCAAAGTAACTCACTGTGCTTTGGTGCTAGACTACCTGAATTTCTAATTTAGTGATGAAAGATTTTTAAGTACAATCAAGTACTTAAGGAGTCGATGCATGACTTAAGATGGGATTGACCACTCCTGGACTCAAGAGCTATGTTCAATAGTATTTCAATTTAGTATAGCCTTGGCCAGGGTAGTCCTAGTGAGGGGTCATAAGACTAATTACTTTGAGACATAATTTTGATGTATTTTCTAGGGTTGACAATTTAACCCTGAATCATCCTATGCATAGAGGTCAAAGGGATGAATTACGTGGTAACCATATTCACGTAGGTTCTGAATATTGCGATTATACTATTCGGCCTATCTGAACATCGGGTACCATTGCTAGATGGTCATTTCGATTATTATAGAAAATTGGTTCCTATGCTACAGGCTTGGTTCGAACCTACGGGGTCACACATACTAGAGATTCCTATCTGATCTAATGGCTAATCAAGAGAAGTTTAATTAGTGATTTGATCACTAATTAACTCAATTTGATTGAGTGATTATTTTTGGATTAAGACTAATTGAATTGGATTCATTTGGATTTGACCCGATTAGGTTATAAGATGATATAATCATCAAGGAGGTTTAATCCCTGATCTGATCATAGATTTGGCTTAATTAATTTTTGATTTGATTAAAATTTAACTAATCTTAATTAAGCCTAAATAAGTTGGATTTAATTTAATCTAATTGGGCCCAACCATTTTGGATTGGATTGGTTCAATTGGATGACTAATGTAAGACTAGTTTGACTAGTCTTCCCATGTGCCACATTATCCTTTGATTTGCGCCATCCTTTCTCCACAAGAATGATGTTTCTCATATGTTTTTTTCATGTAAGGGAGGGCATGCATTCTCCCTTCTCATGCATCTTATGGATTGGTTTGATCTGGTTACCAATTGAATTTGAATAGGATTTAAATTTGAATGGATAACCACTTGATCTAAACCAACCCCTTACGCCTCCCATGTTTTGTTCACTTCTATAAAATGCTGGATTTTATGGATGTGCAAAAAAGAGGTAGAGAGAAGAGAGGAACATTGAAAGGAGAGAAGAGAAAGTCTTTTCTCTGCATGTGTAAAGAAAAATAAGAGTTCTAGGCGCAAGAATTTTGGATGAGAGCATTTCCTAGAATCTATATAAGGTTTGGGATTTAGGTCTGTGAGTTACGAGAGTCATGACTTCATAGATCCAAGCAGAGAACCTCCTCAACTTCTCATCTACACTCATTGGGATTCAGAGCATCCGAAGATCTGATGAAGAAGATCAAAAGAAGTTTGATCTAAGTTAGCCGTTGATGGTTTCTGCAGAGCTAGCACTCGGAAGGAACTGATCGAGATTAGGGCCTTGTGTGGATTTCCTGTGGAGGCTAGACACATGTGTGGCTACGTCACGATGTTCAGATCTACACAAAGGATATCAGATTGTGGCGTTCTTCTACCTGCAAAAAGATAATGTGTTTTGAACATGTTAAGCAGTAAAATAGTTTTACTATTGATTTTATTTTTATTTTTAGATATGCATGCATATATAAAATATTAGATTAAGTAGCATATAGGATTTTCAAATTAAATCTATAGCTTTTCATTATTAATATGATTAATAATATTATCCACTATGCATTTATTAAAAAAAAATTTCAAAAGTAGAGCTAGAAACCCTATGCTCTCCCATCACCCCCGGCATAGGTCTAGCTAGAGGAAACCTTGTCGGAGTATTAGGATCCAATATGAGAAAGGCATACTTAGGGAAGTCGGCCAATAACCCTTAAGAAAGAGAAGCAAAGAGTGGCAATCCCCTATTTTGACCATGACTCCCCTCGAAAAGATCGCTGCCACCATTTAATCAAAAGACCCTCGAGATTCTTGATCGAGAATATCTTAATCAAAAATTTTAGGAGATGAATCAGCGAATCGAGAAACTCCACCATGTTTCCCCTGCTCACGCCGACGACATCTATACCGACCCTCCATTCTCTCTTTAAGTCATGTAGGAACCCATCCCGCAAAACTTTAAACTCCCTCAATTTGAGAATTATGATGGAACCTTGGATTCAATCGATCACCTTGAAGTCTTCCAAACCATGATGCTGCTCCATAGCACACCAGATGCCATTCTATGCTAAGTTTTCTCCTCAACTCTGAAGGAAGCAATAAGAAATTGGTACTTGAGCCTTAAGTCAGGTATGATCTACTCCTTTGATTAGATGAGTCATTAATTTATGGCTCACTTCATCAGCAGCCGATATCCAAGATGAGGTTCAAACTCCCTCATCAACATCAAGCAGAAGGAAGGAGAGTCCATCCAAGCTTATGTCAGTAGCTTAAATACTGTTACACTGGAGGTCCAGAACTTGGACCAATCTATAGCCGTGGCTGCATTGAAGGGCAGTCTTTAGAAGAATGATCTTCTATTCTTTCTGGAGAGGAAGTACCCTAGGAACTTTGCTGAGATGCTGGCCCGAGCTGATTATTATGCTCGGATGGAGGAAGCCTTCAAAATAAAGGATGATGAGGCTGCAAAAGAGCAGCAGACAGGTGAATCAAGCAAATCCATATTTGTGGAAAGGTCGAGTGAAGCTCGACTATGCTCCAGAATCCCTCCTAAGTGTAGATGAGCCCGAACTCCTCCTCGACCTCATTAACCAAGAAGCCCCAATCAAAGTGTTAGATGTGTGCCCTAGAAGCCAGATTAGCTAACACTTGTAATACAATTCTAAGAGTAATTTTATAATTTTAATTATAAATTAATAAAAGGATTATTTTTTATCATAGTGTGTATTTAAAGTATCTGTGATACAATCTTTGAGTTAATGATAATGATAGTTCATATTTTTAAGAGTTGAAAATTTAAAACATGAATTTTCATAATTAACTCATAAACTGCTTCCAACCGTAGGATCATCATGAGGATGGTGATCGATCCAGAAGGTTGGTGTACAATCACTTTCTTAGAATAGATGTGTCTTGAGTCCACGATGTGGAGACATCGGAGTGAGAGTATAGATACTCGTTAGAGAATGAGGGCACTGAGCATGACCACCTCAAGTAGTCATAAGGAAGTCTACTAATAGGAACGTGATGTTGTCGTTAAGACACCATGTTTATTAGTTTAAATCCGACTTTTTAAATTAATTAAAAGTTATGAAGAGAGTAGTGAGTCGGATCGAATCCATGAGAGGCAATGATTTAATTCTAAAATCTTTAACTTTTTTTTATTAAAGAGAAGAAAAGAAGGATTTTTGAAAAAAAATTAAAGTGAAAAATAGATTTATAAGTAAAAGCAGAATTTAAATTATGCAAAATAAACTTGGAACTAAGATCTATTATTTAGATCTTAGCGGCTACTTGCAATTAAAGAGCAATAAAGAATAATTAATTTAAAGAGATAGAATTGAAAAGAGCAATAAAGCTTTTTTTATTAAAATTAAAACTTAAATATAGAATTTAAATATAAGAAATTAAAGAAAAGAAAAGTAAAAAGAAAACTAGAAGTAGATCGTAGATCAGCATAGGTATGGAGATGGCATAAAAGATTGGCTCTTCTTCTCAGCACTATAGCTTTGATGCAACCTTCAACCCTGAGCTTGGCTTTTCTCTCATCTGATTTGTTGATTTCTGGAGGCCTGAGGTCATTTTTATAGAGCTAGGGGGGTTGGAGAGTTTTTTTCTAGGCAATATGGGACTAAGGGGCTCTTTGATCGTCAAAATATGAAAAAATCTGAATGAAAATTAGATTAAAAAGAGTTTTGGATAAATTCTATTGTGCTAGATGAAATTTGGCCATCAATAGGAATCCAACGAATCAAATATCATCAAAATCGGATGTGTATCAGCCCAAATCAGGTCAGATTAAATTCTGATCGTTCGATCACACCTTGATGGAGAAGATCTGGTCGCCAATCGCATGTCGGGAGTTTTGATCACCGTCGAGTGCATTCTGGACCATCGGATCATCCCTTGGATCGAGTGCTGCCGTTGGATGGCGATCCGCATGAAGTCTGAAGCTGAATCAAATCCGAAAATAATCACAATCGTTTGATCTTGACCGCAAGCTACCACAGCCGTTTGATCACGCAATTACTATTTCCATGGACCACATGTACCAGCCGCACCACACACCATAGCCAATCAGTGCTCCTATCACTGAGTGAAAAGACCAAATTGCCCTGTGAGCTGCGATAGATTTCTATGGATCCTTTAAGGGTCTAGATCCACCACGTATCACTCTATGATTCATCGATTTCTACTGGCAGTCCACGCTTGGATCGTAGATTGGTTGATGGCTTCTACGCTTGAGTCGGCTTGCATGGCTAGCTTGGCATGGTGGCTTGAGCTTGCTGAGCCTTTTTTTTATTTAATTTTTATTTATTTTATTTTTTTAAAAATTCATATCTTCTCCGTTTTAGCTCCATTTTGCTCAAAACTTATTTTATTATGATCAAAAAAATGAGATCTTTACATTGATAGTAAAATTTTATTATTTTTATTTTTATTTTTTTTAATTAATAAAAATATTAATTTTTTAAAAAAATATATAAATTGATCATTAATTCTTAAAAATTAATATAAATTAATTAATAAATTAATACTTTTATTAATAAATTTATGATATTTATCACACCCTCTAAATTAAGTTTTGCTCATCCTCAAGTAAAGAAAGGATTTAATTTAGACTAATTACCATATTTCATTGAGATCCTCCTTCACAAGAATAGATCTAGGATTTAAGATCAAAAGTTTAGAAAGTACCACTAACTAAATATTGAGTTTCAAAAGTAAATTTCATGGCAGATTAATCAGAAACTTTCTTATAGTTCATCTAAAGATTTTAAGCATTTGGTTTAATGAATACTAACTTAGCATTTGGGTGTTGATTCAAAGGACAAACGAATCTTTTTTTATCACCTATTTTGGTTAGTTTTCTATATACTCCCCAGTTAAGTGCATGAATTAAGCTAGCTTTCACACTGCTTTTTTTTTTTTTTTGAAAATTATGCTGAGCATCCTGGCCTTTCCTTCACCGTTTGACGTGAACTTATACACTTGCAGAGTTCTAGTTTGGGGCAATCCACATATACTCCATGTTTTGTACTCTTTAATTAAGTAGGTAGCTCTTTCCTTAAATTCAAATTTTTTTAATTGAGTTATATATAAACCACCAATTTTTAGTGATAATTAAATTCTTAATTAACCTTATAATCAATACCTACTGTGCTTCATTAGTGTGCATGTACAATAAGAAGTGCTATTAGCCTTTAAATGACCTAAGTAGGCTGCTAATGGTCTGACCAAGTAATCTACTTTTTAACTTGCTACCATTATTAGTTAATACTTTCTAACTTTATTACTTTTTCTAGTTTATTTTGCTTAAGATTGTCTTTCCTAAAATATGGTTTTTTTTTAAATTTTTAAAATAGTTTTAAAATTTGATTATTATTATATATATATTATTTTATTATTATTTTATTATTATTATTATTATTATATTTATTATTATTTTTTATTTTTATTATTATTATATATATATTTTAATTTCTTTTCTTACCCCCCAACTTTAATTGACATTGTCCTCAATGGGGAGGGAGAGCAAATAAAAGGGTGTAAATTATGTTTATTCATTTAGCATGGATCTTGAAGCTTTTGATCCTTCTCCAGCTTAGCATAAAAATAAATAAAAAAAATAAATTAGATTCAAGAAATATTGGGTTGCCTCCCAACAAGTGCTAAGTTTAAAGTCTTCAGCCAGACTAAATAGTGAGAACAGACTAACCGAGATATGTTGGTTCATAAAGAACCATGGCTTCCTCCATAGATTCTGTGGGTAATTCCAAGAATGGTTTCAATCATTGATCATTAACTTTAGAAACAACACCATTGCTTGGGTTTTCAATTTCTACAGTCCCTTATGAAAAAACTTTTTTAACAAAGAAAGATCTTGTCCATCTAGACCTAAGCTTTCCACGAAAAAGATGTAACCTTAAATTATACAAAAGAACTTTTTGTCGAGGATTGAAAGATTTTCAAAGAATTGCTTGATCATGAAATACTTTCATCTATTCCTTGTATACCTTGGCATTCTCGTAAGCATCATTTCTTAGTTCTTCTAATTCATTGATCTGAAGCTTCCTATGGTTTCCGACTACGTCTAGGTCCATATTTAATTTTTTTATTGGCCACATGGCTTTATGTTCTAACTCAACAGGCAAGTGACATGGTTTTCCAAACACAATCCTATAGGGAGATATTCCTAGGTTGGTCTTATAGGCAGTGCGGTAGGCCCAAAGTGCATCAACTAATTTCACAGACCAATCCTTCCTATTGGCATTAATAGTTTTCTCCAAGATTTGTTTGATTTGTCTACTTGACACTTCAACTTGCCCACTAGTTTGAGGATGATATGGTGTGGCTAATTTATGGGTAACATTATATTTCTTCATTAATGCGGTAAAGGATCAATTGCAAAAATATGTTTCCTGATCACTAATGATTGCTCTAGGAGTACCAAAGCGAGAGAGAATATTTTTCTTAAGAAATTTAAGCACCACTTTGCTATCATTGGACTTATATGGAATAGCTTCTACCCACTTGAAAACATAATCAACAGCCACTAATATATACTCATTTCTGAAGGAATTCGAAAATGGTCCCATAAAATCAATTTCCTAGACATCAAAAATTTCAACTACCAAGATTGGATTGAGTGGCATCATATCTCACTTTGTAATCCGACCCATTTGTTGGCATTGATCACAACTTTTATAGTACACATGTGCATCCTTAAATAAATTAGGCCAATAAAATCCATATTGAAGTACTTTCATAGCAGTCTTCTTGGATGCAAAATGACCACCACATGCTTGGTCATGATAAAATGACAGAATACTTTTAACCTCATTATCAGGGACACACCTTCTAATGATCTGATCAGGATACTGTTTAAACAGATATGGATCATCTCAAATGAAATACTTTATTTGGGAAAAGAATTTGTGTTTATCCTGACTAGTCCAATGAGAAGGCACTTTACCAATGGCTAAATAATTCACAATATCTACATACCAAGGTTCAGTGGACACTGACATGAGTTGTTCATCTGAAAAATACTCATTGATTGGTGGTTCATTAGATGGCGCAACTATGATTCGGGACAAGTGATCAGCAATTGCATTCTCTGTCCCTTTCTTGTCTTTAATTTTTAGGTCAAATTCTTGAAGGAGCAAGATCCATCGGATTAAACGTGCCTTGGCATCTTTCTTTGATAGGAGATGTCTAATGGTTGAGTGATCAGTATAGACAATAACATGAGATCCAACCAAATAGGACCTAAATTTTTCTAGGGCAAAGACAATAGCTAAGAATTCCTTCTCCGTGGTGGTGTAATTAAGCTGTGCATCATTTAATGTTTTGCTTGCATAATAAATAACTCTCGGCAACTTGTTGATTTTTTGACCTAAGACTGCACCTACAGCATGATCAGATGCATCGCACATGAGCTTAAAAGGTTTGGTCCAGATAGGTGGATGAATGATGGGGGCTAAAATGAGTGCCTTTTTAAGGAGTTCAAAAGACTCAAGGCACTTAGAAGTAAACTCAAATTTTGCTTCTTTTGCTAATAAGTTCGCCGAAGGGCGAGCCACTTTGCTAAAATTAGGTATGAACCTTCTATAAAATTCAGCATGTCCTAAGAATGAACAAATTTCTTTAATAGTCTTGGATGGTGGAAGACTTGCAATCAGGTCAACTTTGGCCTTATCAACTTCTATTCCTTTCTTTGAAATTACATGGCCAAGGACTATACCTTCTCTGACCATGAATTGACATTTTTCCCAATTAAGAACCAAATGCTTCTTCTTACATCTTCCTAGAACAAGTCTTAGATGGTTTAAGCATTCAGAGAAACTAGGTCCAAAGACAGAAAAGTCATCCATAAAAATTTCTAGAAATCATTCAATCATATCGAAAAACATGCTGATCATACATCTCTGGAAGGTAGTTGGAGCATTACGTAGTCCAAAGGACATACGCCTATAAGCAATGGTTCCGAATGGGTAGGTGAATGTGGTCTTTTCTTGATCTTCAGGGGCTATGGGGATCTGATTATAACCAGAGTATCCATCTAGAAAATAGTAAAATACTTGTCCGACCAATTTTTTCAACATTTGATCAATAAATGGCAAAGGAAAGTGGACTTTTTTTATGGCTGCATTTAATTTTCTATAATCTATACATACCCTCCACCCCATTTGGGTCCTAGTTGGGATAAGTTCATTAGCATCATTCTGGACTACTGTTATCCTAGATTTCTTTGCTACCACTTGTATAGGGCTTACCCATGAACTATCAGACATAGGGAAAATAATTCCATTATCCAACAACTTTAGAATATTCTTTTTGACTACATCCTTCATGGCTAGGTTCAGTCTTCTTTGGGCATCTCGAGTTGGTTTAGCCTCTTCCTCTAGGTGCATCCTATGTTGAACTATGGAAGGGCTTATTCCTTTAATGTCTGCCATGGTCTAGCCTATTGCTTCTCGGTTTTCTCTTAAGACTGCTAATAATTCCTTTAATGGCAGTGTGAGTGTGATAGAAAGAGTTTCTATTAAGATTTCACATAGGAGTCGAATCAAATGATTAATTCATATGACTGATATTGGGTTTGACAAGTTCACCTTAACCCTAATCCAGTTGAGGCTCAAGATAGAAGAATCCAATCACACGAATAGCTGCATCGAGAGATTCACTTTTAGTTCTGATGGATTGCCACCATATACTGCTAGGTGTCACTGATGGATTTTGGGAGCAATTAGAATAATTTAAATGATCGATCATTCTAATTGTATGAATCAAAAAAGTTCTGATCCATCGAAAGGTATTTTGATGATGTCGATGATAGAGATTGCAATATGTCTCATTACCATACGAAACTAAATCTAACTGAATCACACAAATAAGGATTTAGGTCTAGATGTCATCAATTGGACTAACCAAGTTTAATTGATTTGGATTAGATCTGATTAGGTTCAAGAAAATCATGCTAGCACACGATTGAGCCTAGTATTCTCCATTTTGTAATCACTTAGGTTCGTCTCAACTAAGCCAAATTTATTTGGACTCACTTAGGAATCTTGTATTAGTTTGACTGGAGCTTGTCCAGATCAAGAAAGACTGTCCTAATTTATTAGATGGATTTAAGATAATACCTGCTAATTTCTATCACCTGCTAATTTTTATTTTTGGACATAGGTCAACCGTTGACCTTGGACACCTGGACATGGGGCCATGTGTCATGTGCCTATAGGAGAGCATCTGGGGCTCTTATCCCCCTACTAAATGATGCAATAGAGAAGGTGCATGCCACCCTAGGCATGCACCCTATGTGGACAAGAGATGGAGTCCCATATAGATGGGACTCTAGGATGTTTTGATAGGTTTAAACACCTAGGCGCCAAATAGATTGGGTTTATGTAGTTTAGGCGCCACCTATGCAGTTTTAAGAGGGGCTCTCATCTAATTGGATCAGATGACATCATCCCATCAATCAAATTTAAATCTAATTGAATGAAGGCCTCTGATTGACCGGGATGATGTGGCAGTGCATGGTGTAGTAGGGTCTATTTAAACCCTATATGTGCCTAGAGTTTGTGTGCTTCTCCCATTCTCTACGGCACAAGGCTGCCCACATATATTCCATGCCATCTTCTGATCCTCTCTCTCTTCTCTCCATGCCTAAGGAGTTGGGCATAGGTTCTGTTAGATGTGTGCCTAAAAGCTAGATTGGCTGTCACTTATAATATACTTCTAAGGGCAATTTTATAATTTTGACTATAAATATTTTCAAGAGTTGAAAATTTAAGAGATGAATTTTCATAATTAAATCATAAACTGCTCCTTACCGTAGAATCATCACGAGGATGGTGATCGATCTAGAAGATTGGTGTACGATCGCTTTCTTAGCATAGACGTATCTTGAGTCTATGGTGTGGAGATATCGGAGTGAGAGTATAGGTACTCATTAAAGAATGAGGGCACTGAGTGTGACCACCTCGAGTAGTCATAAGAAAGTCTATCTTCTCATCGATAACTGACTCGATGCTGCAGTGGTGTGTCTGATTCTTTGACCTGAGGTGCATCGATAGTTCACTTTGAGGGTGTTATAGTTTAACTACACCATAACTCAATCTCCTAGTTATTCAAAATCTTGAGGTGTATGTTAGCTATAGCATGTTTATTGTAGGAATTGGATTGCAACAATAGGTGATCTACCTACCTCGGTAGATGAGGAGTAGCCCTATGATAATCATGAGATTGAGTTCATAAGCCCATGGCCATGGCAAAGTGAAGATGATAGAAAGAGTTTCTATTAGGGTTTCACATTGGACTCAAATTGAATGATTAATTCATATGACAGACATTGGGTTTGATGAGTTTACCTTAACCCTAATCCTATCGGGGCTCAAGATAGAAGAACCCAATCACACAGGTAACTACACCAAGAGGTTTGCTTTCAATTCTGATGAGTTGCCACCATACACTGCTAGGTGTTACTGATGGATTTTGGGAGCAATTAGGATAATTTTGATGATCAAGCATTCTAATTGTATGAATCAAAAAAGTTCTGGTCCATCGAAAGGTGTTTCGATGATGTCGATGATGGAGATCGCGACATGTCTGATTACCATACAAAATTGAATCTAACTGAGGCACACAAATAAGGATTTAGATCTGGATGTCATCAGTTAAGCTAAGCCAATTTGATTGATTTGTATTAGATCCAATCAGATTCAAGGTAATCATGCTAGCACATGATTGAGCCTGATTTTCTTCTTTTGAAATTTTTCTGATTCATCGTAACTGAGTCAAATTTGATTTGACTCATTCTTCTATTTTCAATGGATTTATTTTTAACTAACTAGAATAAGTCCAGATCAAATTAATTATAGAAATTAAATCCATTCATAGTCAAATTGGACTACAGTCAAAAGTTGACCTATTTGAGAGAATTGAGGGTCAACTGATTAGATACTTCTAAAAAATTCTATAGAAATTATTTTGATCTAATTTTTAGATATGTGATAGAGCATGAGCTATGCATTTGGTGTAACAAATTTTATAATTTTTAGAGATTTCTAGACTAAGTTATGATAGAGTTTGATTTGGATCAAACACTTGAGGGAAGAGTCCTAGGCGCAGTGGGCTCTTTCTTATCTACTCATGCCGACACCTTTTTGAATCATTTTTGGGGAAAAAAAATAGATGAGATCTGGTGATTTTTCATCAAAGTGTAGGCAATACAAGAAAAAGGTCCTAGAGTCCTAATGATAAAATAAATGAGTTATTTTGGTCAAAAGGGACTCTAAATAGGCGTTGGACATAAAAGCCTTTCTCATGTCAAAGTACAAGCAATGCAAAAAATAATTTTCCATGCCCAAAGTCTTCCATCCATGATATCCCACAACCCCTCTATCATCTATCTTCTTCTCTTCTACAAGTCTAAAAAGTTAGGCACAAATCTGAGAAGAAGGTCTAAGGTTTTTGGCACAATATTCAGGATCTACGTGACGGTGTTCGTGTGATGGATGGGCTACCTTCATAAATAGTTTTGAAGATTCTTTAGACAAGATCCAGATCTAATTTTTGGAGAAAAGGTTCATGAGAAGAAACATTCAGATCCTGCCTGAGTAGATATCGGTAGAGGTCAGGCGCATGCATGGCTCCTTCCAGAACCTCAGAAATCAATAGGATCATTGTAGGGTAATTAGATTACCCAATCAGGTACTTTAAATTAAATCTAATTTAATTATAATTTTTTAATTTTTAATATTAGATCACCATGACTAGATCTGAGAACTCTTAGATCTAATTGGATCATTTAAAAATTTTTAAAAAAATCTTCCTTAGATCTGATCAGATCTGCACGATTCTACGGTGAAAATAGTATTTTTTCTTCAACTGGTATCAGAGCTGGTTTATCCATTCTTCAAATCTACCTTAGATCTGATTTTATTTTTATTTATGATCTAATATTAAAAGATTTTAGATATCACATCAGATATGATTAGATCTAAAATTAAAAAATTAAAAATAAATAATTTAGATCTAATATGTATGAGATGCATGACTAGACTAGGTATAGAATAGTTCTATGTGTAGTTTAGTATGATCATATATTTAATTTGATTAAACATGATTTTAGATCTATTTAATTTTTATTTTTTTGATATTATAATTATTGTAATCAGATCTAAAAAATAGAAAATAAAATTTTTCATTTTTGATTTATTCATATGAGATATGAAAGATGCATGCTTAGACTAGTCATAGAATAGTTCTATAAGATATCTAGAATAGTTTTAATTTTGATATGATCAAATTTAAAATTTTATTTTTTAGATTTAATATGTGATATTTCAGATCTAAAAGTATACATATTGATGATACATGAGATGTATGCAAGACATGTATTAGTTAAATCCTTTTATATTTGATATATGATCAAACTAGTTTTGTAGTAAAAAATTATATTTCTGATTAAGGAGTTTCCCATGGCCATCCAGTCATAAGAATAAAGTAGGGTTTAAAGGCCCTCTCCTTTCATTCAATGGAATGTTCTTATGGCGTGTAGGGGTGCTGCACGTTTGTTCTTAATCATATTTTAGAACTTATTTTTCTGCAAAACCCTAGATCCCGAAATCCTAGGATTTCTATTACATATTTTGTTCATGAACCCAAAACATAATTAAGATTAAGATTATAAAATTAATTAAATCTAAAATTATGAATTTTTAGATCTAAGACATATTCATAAAATTGGGGTCGGGCTTGGGTAGCTTAATTAGGTCTAGCGGTTAATCAAATCAAATCAAGAGTTGGTTAGGTGGGATCAAAGAAAGCTTAGATTTAACCAGCCTAATAGAATTAAGTTTGGGTCTAAATCGAATCACATTGAGATGTGACTCGATCAAATCAAGATTTGGCTTCATGGTTTGAGCCTAGATTGTAGGCTAATGCAATTAGTTTTGATTCGATAATTTGGTGTCTAAGGTAAGTTTGATAGATACAATCGATTAGTTTTTAATTGGGAGCTACTCGATCTGAATGCATTCTTATCGAGTTAATGGCATATCTCCTCCATTGGTCTCACTTACCAAGCCATTTGTTTCGATCTAGTTCTGATTTGAGGTGGCTAACAATTCGAACCAATCCATGCCACTAGGTTAGTCATAATTATTATGACTAAGTCAAGTTTAAATAGACCTAAATTAAATCTTTCTAAGAAAATATTAAGTCTAAGATCTTCCACCATTGTAGATGTGCGGGCCCTTTCCGGGGTTGATTATTCTCGACTAGATATAGTAGTTCAGTTGCACCAAAAAGATGCAATCATGTCTATTAGGCATTGGATGCTACAGGTTAGAGGATGGTTTGGGCTCAATATTTTAGATACGATAAGGGATCCAATCAAAAATCCAATCGATGCAAATGGTGGATCTGACTTAACTAAGAAGTGGATCAATATTTTGGACACGGTGAGATTCATAAATTAGAGATCAAGTTAGGGTGCAGCATGATTAGAGAATCATTGGACAGGAGTTGTCCGCTCATTGGTTGATCCATCATCAATAATTGTTAGATGAGGTGGTGAGTCAGTTGGTGGGACCGCACAATCCATAAGAAATCTATAATCATGGAGATTTTTACATCTCTGCCAAGGGAATGTAGGGATTTGAGTAAATAGTGGAAGCCTAATTTATTTAAAAATAAAATTCTTAAATAAATTATTTAAGTCTAATTATAAAATCTAACTAAAAACTTTAACTCTCTATAGAAAAATATCTGCATCTAATCCACTAGCTCGTATCTTGGACACCCATAGACTGATCAGACCCAACCATAAGGATTGACTCTAAAACTTCAAAATTATTTTGGGTTTTGAGAAGTTGACTCATGTGTTGGAACAGGATCCCCCCACCTTACAAGCCCGTCCATTCGTTGATCAGAGAGCATCTCTCAAGAAGTGGATGGATGAAGATAACAAAGCCAGGTATTATATGTTGGGCTCGATGTCTGATGAGCTCCAGCGCCAACATGAAGACATTAAGACTAGCCATCAAATGTTGGCTCATCTATATGAGTTGTTTGGTGAACAGAGTCATGCATCCAAATATCAAGTCACTAAAAAATTTTTTAAGGCTCAAATGCATGATGGGCAGTCAATCCCAAATCATTATCTGATGATGATCAAGGACTTAGAAGAACTTGAAAAGCCTGGTGTCAAGTTAGATCAGGATCTGCAGACTGATATAATTTTACAGTCCTTGACTGATGTGTATGGGTAGTTCATCATGAACTATCAAATGCACAAACTTCAGAATACCTTGGCTGAGCTCATGAATATGCTGGTTATTGCTGAGCTTTCTATGAAAAGTTCTAAAGGCTCAGTACTTGCTATGGAGCGGACTTCTTCCAAGAAAAAATCTTTTAGGAAGAAGAAGAAGTTCGTGAAGAAGCAGAAAATGAATGGTGGGAAAAAGAAGAAGACAGAGCCAAAGAAGAAGGCTGCTAACAAAGAAAAATATTTTCATTGCAACACTGATGGTCATTGAAAGTGGAACTGCCCTCTTTATCTTGCTAGCCTAAAGAACAAGAAGGAGGTAGGTTCTTCTGAAGGTATGCTCGTTATAGAATCTAATCTTTTGATTTCTTTTGCATCCAGTTGGATGCTTGACTTTAGTTCTAGTGCTCACTTATGCACTTTTATATAGGATCTTGAGGATAGCAGGAGCCTAAGGGATGGTGAAATGATCCTACGCATTGAGAATGGAGCAAAAGTTGCTGCTATGGTCGTGGGAACCTACCCTCTGCGATTACCATTAGGATTAGACTTAGTACCTAGAGATAATTTTTATGTGCCTACAGTAAATGTGATTTTTGTTTCATGTTCAGCATAAGAAGGCTATGTAATTAATTTTCTTAAGGATCATTGTAATATTCTTTATGAAAAAAATAAAATTACAAGTAATTTTCTTATAAATGGTCTCTATCAGTTACATATTGATGTTTTTATTTTTAATATCAAGCAAAACATGAATGCCATAGGATCAAAGTGACCTAGGAATAGTCTAAATGTTAGATATCTTTCGCACCTTAGGCTAGGTCACATAGCTGAAGATAGGGTTAACAAATTGAAGAAATTCGAGCTATTGAGTCCGTTGACTTTCGAGTCATATCCAATTTGTGAATCATGCCTTCATGGCAAAATGATCAAGCTTCCTTTTGTGGGACATGGGGAAAGGGCCACAGACCTGCTAGTCCTAGTACATACTGATGTATGCAGTCCATTTGATGTTCCAAGTAGGGGCAATTACATCAACTTCATCACCTTTATCGATGATTTATCTTGGTATGGGTATGCGTATTTGATGCGACATAAGTCTGAAGCTTTTGAAAAGTTCAAAGAATTCAGACTTGAAGTAGAAAAATAAATAAAAAAATTCATTAAGATTCTTCGATCAGATCAAGAAGATGAATACCTTAGTTGGAAATTTCTAGACTATCTTAAGGACAATGGCATAGTCTCACAATAGACTCCACCTGAAATGCCTCAACTCAACAAAATTTTAGAATGAAGAAATCGAACCCTATTAGATATGGTTCCATCCTTGATGAGCTTCATGGACCTTTCTGAGTTTCTTTAGGGATATAGTCTGTTGACCGCTATATATCTATTGAATAGGGTTCCATCTAAAATTGTTCCTACCACATCGTATGAGATATGGCATGGTAAGAAACCACATTTGAGTCATCTCAGAATTTGGGTTTGTCCAACCCATGTCAAGAGACAACAGGCAGATAAATTAGAGTCTAGGTTCTTTAGAGCTCAATTTATTGGATATCCTAAAGAGTCATTAGGATATTTTTTCTATCTTCCGAAAGATCACAATATGATTGTGAGTCGACATGTCATCTTTCTTGAAAAATAGTTTATTCAAGATAATGGCATCGAAAGATAGATTAGGCTCGAGGAGAAAATCTCCCAAGAGCCATGTGCCAAGAAACCTATGGAACCTAATTAGATTAAGCTAGTCCAATCACTACCTTGTCCACCTCATAGATTAGAAAAAAAAATTTATAGGATGTAGAGAAAATATTCCTCATAAGAAAAGGGGTTCATGGTGATGATCCCAAAACCTATGATGAAGTGATATCAGATATCGACTCCGAGAAATGGCTAAAGGCAATAAAGTCAGAGATTGACTCAATGCGCTCAAACCAAGTCTGAACCTTGGTAGATCCACTGAAGGTATAGTACCTATTGGGTGTAAATGGATCTTCAAGAGAAAGATAGGTGTCGATGGAAATATAGAGACATTCAAAGTAAGGCTAATAGCAAAAGGGTATAGTCAGCACGAAAGCATTAACTATCAGGATATTTTTTTGCCAGCGGCATGCTCAAATCCATCTACACATTGCTTGCTGTTGCAGCCTATTTTGATTATGAAATATGATAGATGGATGTGAAAATGATATTCTTAAATGGATATCTTGAGAAAGATATTTATATGGAATAGCCACTAGATTTCACATCCAGTGATACTGATCATAAGGTTTACAAGCTGCAAAGGTCTATATATGGACTTAAGCAAGCATCTCGAAGCTGGAATGTTCATTTTAATAATATGATCAAATCATTTGGATTCATCAAGAATGAGGAGGAGCCCTATGTTTTCAAAAAGGTTAGTTGGAGTGCTGTTGTCTTTCTCATACTATACATGGATGACATCCTTCTAATTAGGAATGATATTCCCATGTTGACTACAGTCAAAATGTGGTTGTCTAAAGAATTCTCTATGAAAGATCTAGGAGAGGCATCCTTCATTCTAGAAATTAAGGTCTATAGAGATAGACCAAATAGGATGCTAGTGAAGGGAAATCCTGATTTCCCTGACCAGGTTCGTTCAGATCTGATCAGATCAAGAGATATATTTCAAAAATTTTTCTCTTAGATCTGTATCAGATCAGGGATGCTTCAGATCTGATTCTTATTTATTTAATAAAAATTAAATGAAAAGGATAAATTAAATCACATTCATTTACCTGAATAGGGTAATCCTATTTATTACCCTGTTGATGATCCTGTTTGCAGCGGAAGGTTCTGGATCAAGCCACGCAAGCGCCTGGCCTCTACCGGTATCCACTCGGCTGGATCTGGAGATCCTTTCTTCTCTATCACGCCTCCAAAAATCAGATCTGGATCTGATCTGGAGGATCTTCAAAACTCCTTTTGAAGATCTGCAGTCGTTCTTCGCAGCAGCGCAGCCTTCTTGCTTTTGATCTCCTTTTCTTGATCTAAATCGCACCAATCCAAATCCAAAACACTTTTGGACGTGGAGAGCAAGGGAGATGAGAGTATGGCGTGGAGAAAGGGAGAGAAGGCAGCTTGGGCGTGGAAGATTGCTTCTTGATTACTTCTTGATTATTTTTTTCACTTGGGCGCTGGGTCTCTTAATAGACTAAGCGTGATCCAAGTCATCTTTCTCCCAACCAATCACAACCATTTGTGAAATCAGATCTAAATCTGATTGGTGGATTAGAGACCCCTGGATTCCTACTTGGAGAGTGCCTTGGACCAGTCAAACTGGATTCTTAGAAGAACTCTCATTGGAATCCTAAAGGGAGATGGAGTCCTTGTCCACAAGGACTCCATGTCGCCTCTTACTGGGCTCACGCCCTCCTTGGCGTGCGCCCATCTCCTTGCCAGGTTCTGGCAGGGGACAAGCCCCCACCAGCTCTCCAATAGGTGCATGACATGTGGTCAAAAGTCAAAGATGAATGGTCAAATTTGACCAGTCAAAAGTAGAGTTCTGACCAAAGTCAAAGACCAAAGAAATGGCAGGTGACCAAAATTGGCAGTAAATGTCTTACAAATAAAGACAACCTATTCTGACTTGGACAACCTCCAGTCAGACCATAAGAAGAACTTCTGTTTGAGCACAAACTCCTTGGCTCAGACAGGACGACTTATTATTGATAGCAAAAGAAGAACGTTAGGTTCAATCGAGTGCTAGCACGATTTTCCTTGAACCTAATTGAATCTCATTCAGATCAATTGAAATATATTAGTTCAATTGATGATCACCAGATTCAAACCCTTGTTTGTGTGACCAGTTAGGTTCAGTTTCTGTATGGTAATGGGATATGTCATGATCTCTATCATCGACATCATCGAAACTCCTTTCGATGGATCAGAACTCTTCTGATTCGAACAGCTAGAATGATCGATCATCTAAATCATTCTAATTGCTCCCAAAATCCACCAGTGACACCTAGCAGTATATGGTGGCAACCCATCAGAGCTGAATGCGAACCTCTTGGTGCAGCTACCTGTGTGATTAAGTTCTTCTATCTTGAGCCCCGATCAGATTAGGGTTAAGGTGAACTCGTCAAACCCTAGTCTCTATCATATGATGTAATCATTCGATTCGAGTCCAATGTGAAAATCTAAATAGAAACTCTTTCTATTATTTCACTCTGCCATGGCCATGGGCTTCAGGACTTGATTCACATGATCATCATAGGGCTACTCCTCTACCACCGAGGTAGATAGATCCCATCTTGATGCAATCCAGTTCCTACAATGAACATGTCACAGCCAACATACACCTCAGGGTTCCATATGGCTAGGAGACCGAGTAATGGTGTAGTCAAACTATAACACCCTCAAGGTGAACTGCCGATGCACTCTCAGGTCAAGAACGCAGACATACTACTGCAGCATCGAGTCAGTCATTGACGAGAAGGTAGACTCCCTAATGACTACTCGAGGTGGTCACGCTCAGTGCCCTCGTTCTCTAACGAGTACCTGTACTCTCACTCCAGGTGTCTCCACACCATAGACTCAAGACTCATCTACTAAGAGAAGCGATCGTACACCAACCTTCCGGATCAATCACCATCCTCATATGATCCTATGGCGGGAGCTGTTTATGAGTTAATAATGATTATTCATGTCTTAAATTTTCAACTCTTGAAAATATGAATTATCATTACCATTAACTCAAAGGATGTATCACAGACACTAAATACACATGTGTGATAGAAAATAACCCATTTATTAATTATAGTCAAAATTACAATTTTGCCCCTAGAAGTGTATTACAAGTGTCAGCCAATTCTGGCTTCTAGGGCACATATATCTAACAATCTCCCACTTGACCTAAAGCCAATTGGCTACAAGTCTAAGTCCCATCTTCTCAAGGTGGGCTTCGATCTTCTGCTGGCCCAACGGCTTTGTAAGTGGGTCTGCCACATTATCTGTGGAGTCGACTCTCTTGACCTCGACATATCCCTTCTCAAGGTAATCGCGGATGAGGTGGTATCGCCGCTCAATGTGCTTGGACTTCTGGTGAGACCTCGGCTCCTTAGCAAGGGCTATGGCGCCATTGTTGTCGCAGTATAGAGGAATGGCATCTGATGGCATTACTCCAATTTGCTGCAGCAAACTTCTTGTACCAGAACGCTTCCTTTGCAGCCTCTGATGCAGCTAATATTTCTGCTTCATGGTGGAATCTGCTATCACAGTTTGCTTGGAACTCTTTCCAGCTGACAGCTCCACCATTGCACACAAAACAGACTTCCAGATGTCGACTTTCGATCATCTATATCGGACATGAAGTCCGAGTCTGTGTATCCCTGGACCAGGAGTTCTCCATTACCAAAGACCAACATCATATCCTTAGTTCTTCTCAAGTACTTAAGGATACACTTCACAGAAGTCCAGTGTTCTTCACCTGGATTTGACTGATATCTGCTTGTGACACTCACAGCATGGGCTATATCAGGTCGTGTACATAGCATGGCATACATGAGGCTCCCTATTGCAGAAGCATAAGGGATCTTGCTCATGCGTTCTATTTCCTCAGGTGTGCTGGGGCACATCTTCTTGGAAAGATGAATACCATGTCTGAAGGGTATTAATCCCCTCTTAGAGTTTTCCATACTAAACCTCTTTAGTACTTCCTCTATGTACATCTTCTGTGAAAGTCCTAGCATCCTATTCGGTCTATCCCTATAGACCTTAATTCCTAGAATAAAGGATGCTTCACCTAGGTCTTTCATGGAGAATTCCTTAGACAACCACATCTTGACTGATGTCAACATGGGAATATCATTCCCAATAAGGAGGATGTCATCCACGTACAATACGAGGAAGACAACAGCGCTCCCACTGACCCTTTTGAAAACACATGGTTCCTCTTCGTTTTTGATGAAACCAAACTTTTTGATCACATCATTAAAACGAGTGTTCCAGCTCCGAGACGCTTGCTTAAGTCCATATATGGACCTTTGCAGCTTGCAAACCTTGTGATCAGTATCACTGGATGTGAAACCTAGTGGCTGTTCCATATAGATATCTTCCTCAAGATATCCATTTAGGAATGCCGTTTTCACGTCCATTTGCCATATTTCATAATCGAAATAGGCTGCAACAGCAAGCAATGTGCGGATGGATTTTAGCATAGCCACTGGGGAAAAGGTATCCTGATAGTCAATGCCTTCACGTTGACTATAACCTTTTGCCACCAGTCTAGCCTTGAATGTCTCCACATTCCCATCTGCACCAATCTTTCTCTTGAAGATCCACTTACATCCAATAGGTACTATACCTTCTGGTGGATCTACCAAGGTCCAGACTTGGTTTGAGTGCATCGAGTCGATCTCTGACTTCATTGCCTCAAGCCATTTCTCGGAGTCGATATCTGATATCACCTCGTTGTAGGTTTTGGGATCATCACCATGAGCACCATTACCTATGAGGAATATTTCCTCTACATCCTCTGAAATAATACCTAAGTATCTTTCAGGGAGACGGGAAACTCTTTCCGATCTACGAGGTGGAGGAGGTAGTGTTCTTATTGGCTCAAACTGATTTGGATCCTCTTGGTCCTTAGCTCTTTCTGCTTGTGAGACTTTCTCATCAAGCTTAATCTGCTTTCCAATGCCACTATGTGAATAAACTATTTTTCAAGAAATATGGCATGTCGACTCACATCACATTGTGGTCTTCAGGAATGTAGAAATAGTATCCTAATGACTCTTTAGGATATCCTATGAATCGAGCTCTAAAGGACCTAAACTCTAACTTGTCCGCTTGTTGTCTTTTGACATGAGCCGGACAACCCCAAATTCTGAGATGACTCAGACTTGGTTTCTTACCGTGCCATATCTCATACGGTGTGGTAGGAACGGTTTTAGAGGGAACCCTATTCAGTAGATAAATTGAAGTTAATAATGAATGTCCCCAAAGAAAATCTGGGAGGTCTGTGAAGCTCATCATGGATCGAACCATATCCAATAGAGTCCGATTTTCCGTTCTGAAACCCCGTTGAGTTGAGGTGTTCCTGGTGGAGTCCATTGAGAGACTATGCCATTTTCCTTAAGATAGTCTAGGAATTCCCGACTAAGATATTCACCTCCTCGATCTGATCGAAGAACCTTAATGGGTTTTCCAGTTTGTTTTTCTACTTCATGTCTAAATTCTTTGAACTTTTCAAAAGCTTCAGACTTGTGTCTCATAAGATACACATATCCATACCTCGACAGATCATCGGTAAAGGTAATGAAGTAGATAAAGTTGCCTCTAGCCGGCACATCGAATGGGCCGCACACATCAGTATGTACTAGGGCAAGGAGATCTGTGGCCCTCTCCCCATGTCCAACAAAAGGGAGTTTAGTCATTTTGCCTTGAAGACAAGATTCACAAGTTGGATATGACTCAAAAGTCAATGGACTCAATAGCCCATTTTTCTCCAATTTGTTAATCCTATCTTCTGCTATATGACCTAATCTCAGGTGCCATAAATATCTGTCGTTTGGACTATCCCTAGGTTCGTTTGGCATTCACGTTTTGCTCGATAGTTAGAACAGGTACATCAATATGTAGCTGATAAAAGACCATTAATAAGAAACGTTTGCAATTTTATTTCTTTCATAAAGAATGTTACAATGGTCCTAAAGAAGGTGATCACATAACCTTCTTGTGCTAAGCATGAAACAGAAATCAAATTCCTGCTAGCTGCAGGCACATAATAACAGTCTTTTAAAACTAAGTCTAAACCAGATGGTAATCGCAGAGGTATGTTCCCACGGCTACTGCAGCAACTCTTGCTCCATTACCGACGCGTAGGATCATGTCTCCATCCCTCAACCTCCTCGCTATCCTCAAGACCCTGCATAGAAGTGCATAGGTGAGCACTAGATCCAGAGTCAAGCTCCCAACTGGATGCAGAAGAAACCGTAAGGTTAGACTCAATAACGAGCATACCTCCAGAAGGACCTTCCTTCTTGTTCTTTAGGGTGGCCAGGTAAGTAGGGCAGTTCCGCTTCCAATGGCCGTCGCTGTTTGCAATGGAAACACTTTCCTTGCCAATGGCCTTTTTCTTCGGTTCTGCCTTTTCTTCTTTTGATCCTTCTACCTTTTGCTTTTTCACAGACTTCTTTTTCTTTCCATAAGACTTTCTTTTGGAAGAAGTCCGTTCCATAGCAAGAACTGAGCCTTTAGAACCTTTCATAGAAAGCTCAGCGATAACCAGCATATTCATCAACTCGGCCAAGGAATTCTGAAGTTTATGCATGTGGTAATTCATATGATGATTGCCCATATGCATCAGTCAAGGATTGCAGAATAATATCATTCTGCAAGTCCAAGTCCAACTTCACACCGAGCTTCTCAAGCTCTTCCATGTCCTTGATCATTGTCAGACAGTGATCTTGGACTGACTGCCCATCACGCATCTTAGCCTTAAAAGTCGTTTCGTGACTTGATATTTGGCTGCGCGACTCTTATCACCAAAACATCTCCTGCAGGTGAGCCAACATTGGCGAGCAGTCCCGATATCTTCATGTTGGCGCTGGAGCTCATCAGACATCGAGCCCAACATGTAGTATCTGGCCTTATTATCTTCGTCAATCCATTTTTCCAGAGACGCTCTCTGTTCAGTGGATGGACGAGCTGGTAAGGTGGGAGGGTCCTGGTCCAAAACATGTGTTAACTTCTCGGAACCCAAAACAATTTTGTAATTCCTGAGCCAATCTTTATAATTGGGTCCAGTCAGTCTATGTGTGTCTAGGATACGTGCCAGTGGGTTGGACGCAGACATTTTCCTGTAGAGAGTCAAAGATTCTAGTTAGATACTGTAATTTTGACTTGACCAATTTGTTTAGGGATTTTATTTTTAAACAAATTAGCTCCCACTATTTTCTCGGATCCCTACACTCCCTCTGTAGAGATGCGAAAATCTCCGCGATTGATGATTTCTAGTGGGTGGTGCGGTCTCACCAACTGACTCATCACCTCACCTAACAGTTATTGGTGATGGGTTAGCCAATGAGTGAACAACTCTTGTTCAATGATTCTCTAATCATGGTGCACCCAAACTTGGTCTCTAATTCATGAATCTCACCGTATCCGGAATATTGATCCACTCCTTAGTTAAGTCAGACCCACATTTGCATAGACTGGGTTCCTAAATTGAGTCTCTCACGTATCCGGAATATTGAGCCAACTCTCCTCCAGCCCATAGCATCCAATGCCTAATAGACATGGTTGCGTCTTCCCGTGCAACTGAGCCACTGTATCCAGCCGAGAACAATCAACCCCGGAAGGGCCCGCACGTCTACAATGATGGAAGACCTCGGACTTAATCTTTTCTTAGGGAGAATTGATTCAGGTCTCATTAAACTAGACTTGGCTTAGTCATAACAATTATGACTAACCTAGTGGCATGGGTCAGCTCGGATTATTGACCACCTCAGATCAGAACTGTGTCAACAGATATGGCCAGTAAGTGAGACCGGGTGGAAGGAATATGCCATTAACTCGTACAAGAACCATTCAGGTCGAGTAGCTTCCAATTAAAAACCAGTCGGTCGTCTGTGCCAAACTTACCTTAGACCCAAATTGTTGAGTCAGAACCAATTGGGTTAGCCTACAATCCAGACTCTAACCTCTGAGCCTAATTAGGTCTTGCTTGATATCGTGACTCGATCTTGACCAGACTTAATCCTATTAGGCTGGTCAATTTAAGCTTGTTGATCCCATCTAACCAACTCTTGATTCGTTTGATCAACCGCTTAGACCTAATTGAGCTACCCAAGCCCGAACCCAGTATTATGAATATGTCTTAGATCTGAAATTCTCAATTTTAGACCTAATTAATATTCCATAAACTTAATTCTTAATTAAGTTGGGTTCATAAACAAATATGCACAATAAATCCTAGGGTTTCAGGATCTAGGGTTTTGCAGAAAGTAAGTTTTTGGGTTTCTGATTAAGGACGAACGCGCAGCACCCCTACACATCATAAAACACCCCATCGAATGGGAAGAGAGGCCTTTAAACCCTTCTTCGTTCTTATGACCGGACGGCCAAGGGGAAACGCCTTAATCAGGAACATTCAATAAACATTCAATACTAAAAAACAGTTATAGATCTATATCATATATATCTCATATACAATTTAGATCTAACCATGGCATATTTTGCATACATCTCATGTATCATAATCATGCATGTTTCAGATCTAAATTATCACATAATAATCTGAAAAATTAGATTTAAATGATCTAATCAAAATAAATTTCTAATCTAGACAATATGTAAACTATTCTACAACTAGTCTAGTCATGCATCTATCAATACTTCATATGATATTTAAAATTAAATAATTTTTATTTGCTGTTTAATCAGATTGTTATTATAACACTTATAATATCAGAAAACAGTAAATAAGAAGATCTAAAATATGATTTTAATCATATTAAATCAAAGACATGCAAACTATTCTATAGAACTATTCTATAAAGAACTAGTCATGCATATCTTCATGTTCTTAGATCCAAATCATTTAATTTTAATTTTCCTGATTTCAGATCTGATCACAATCTCATGTGACATCTAAAATCACGTTTATTTTTTAATTAAAATAAAATTAAAAATCAGATCTAAACTATTTTTAGAACCATGGCTCTGAATACCACTTGAAGGAAATCCTGATTTCCCTGACCAGGTTCGTTCAGATGCTGATCAGTCAAGAGATATATTTCAAAAATTTTTCTCTTAGATCTGTATCAGATCAGGGATGCTTCAGATCTGATTCTTATTATTTAATAAAAATTAAAATGAAAAGGATAAATTAAATCACATTCAATTTACCTGAATAGGGTAACCTATTTATTACCCTGTTGATGATCCTGTTTGCAGCGGAAGGTTCTGGATCAAGCCACGCAAGCGCCTGGCCTCTAGCCGTATCCACTCGGCTGGATCTGGAGATCCTTTTCTTCTCTATCACGCACCTCCAAAAATCAAGATCTGGATCTGATCTGGAGGATCTTCAAAACTCCTTTTGAAGATCTGCAGTCGTTCTTCGCAACAGCGCAGCCTTCTTGCTTTTTGATCTCCTTTTCTTGATCTAAATCGCACCAATCCAAATCCTTCGTGCAAATGGTGGGTCTAACTTAACTAAGGAGTTGATCAATATTCCAAAAATGGTGAGATTCATGAATTAGAGATCAAGTTTGGATGCACAATAATTAGAGAATCATTGGACAAGATTTGTCCACTCATCAATTAACCCATCATTAATAACTGTTAGGTGAGGTGGTGAATCAGTCAGTGGGACCGCACCACCCACTAAAAATCAATAATCATGGAGATTTTCACATCTTTGCCAAGAAAGTGTAGGAATCCGAGTAAATAGTGGGAGCCTAATTTATTTAAAAATAAAATCTCTAAACAAATTGGTTAAGTCTAATTACAAAATCTAGCTAGAGACTTTGACTCTCTACGGAAGATGTCTATGTCCAATCCACTAGCCCATATCTTGGACACCCATAGACTGACCGAACCCAACTATAAGGATCGGCTCCAGAACTTTAAAATTATTTTGGGTTCTGAGATGTTGACTCATGTATTGAAATAGGATCCTCCCACCTTATCAGCCCATCCATCTACTGATCAGAGAGTGTCTCTTGAGAAGTGAACGGATGAAGATAACAAAGCTAGGTACTATATGTTCGATTCAATGTCTAATGAGCTCCAGCACCAATATGAAGACATTAAGATTAGTTGCCAAATGTTGGCTCACCTACAAAAGTTGTTTGCTGAATAGAGTCGTGCAACCAAATATCAAGTCACTAAAAGACTGTTTAAGGCTCAAATGCGTGATGGGCAGTCGATCCAAGATCATTGTCTGATTATGATCAATGACTTAGAAGAGCTTGAGAAGCTTAGTGTCAAGTTAAATCAGGATCTGCAGACTGACATAATTCTATAGTCCTTGACTGATGCATATGGACAGTTCATCATGAACTACCATATGCATAAACTTCAGAATACCTTGGCGGAGCTCATGAATATGCTGGTTGAAGGAACCAAATTTAAGATTTCAAAGCTAGATCTTGAAACATTTTCTAGATTAGTAGTGGAAGACTCAAAATTAATCTAATTAATTTTAAATATTAGATAATCCCTAGATCTAAGATCATATTATATGATTATTGCATGGCATTTAAATCTAAAATAAAAAATGAATAAGAAGGAAAGGTTGATCACATCAACCTAGATCTACACTGCATCTCATGCATGTATGAAAAAAATAATAGATCAGATCTATTATCTGAGTGAGTTAGATGTTCTAACTCACTGATTCAGGCTTGAGGATAAAGTTGCAAGCCATATATATGTCTGGCCTCTAGGAGTCGTCCACACGAGCCTAAGATCATGATCAAAAATCCAGATGCTGAAAATCAGCATAGTATGCTAGTACTGCGATGATCTTTCTTCGATGGTTGATCAGATGCCTCCTTTATTCTATATTAGACTCTTCCAAAGAGGAGGAGGAGAAGAGGTTTTAGATGTGAGACACTCTCAGAAAACCCAAGAAAGAAGGAAGGGAAGAGATGAACACAGCAACCCTAGAAGATGACCCTCTTCTTCTTCTCTTTGCTCTCACCTAGACACCTAGTTTTGTGTCTACTGAACCTCAATGCCCAGAGGTTCTCCCTCCTAGATTATCATACACCTCAAAGCCTTCTCTAAGATTTGTAACCCACAAAAATTTCAAGCCAAAATTCATTCAAAATATATAGAAAAAGTAGAGTCCTTGTCTAGGTCAAATACTAGACAAGGAAAGATCAAACAGGGCAAGTCAAGGGGCACCCAACTCTTGGGCGCCCCCTCCATAATTTTTGTTATGTACCAGCAAGAAAAGGTGCACAAGAAAATGGGTTTCTCACATGGAATAAGAGAAAAATTAATTGAAAGAGGGGGAGGCACCTTTTGGGAAGAGTTTGGGTTTGTAGGATTCTATCTCATAGAATCCAATATCAAAAGAAACTCCTTCTTTGACTTAGTCTTCTACCCAATTACCATATGAGAAAGAGAGAGAAAGAGAGGGGATGTATTTGAAGATCAGGAAGAAAAGGATTTTCCATAAAAAATACCAAAAAAATATGCATTGGGGGCATTGGGACTAAGGTGGCGCAAGGAGGAATCCTAGTCTTACTAGGATTCTATCTATGACTTGGTCAAAGTGGTTTCTTAAACCAAATTAAACTAAAACCAACTCAACCAAATTAAATAAGATTCTAACCCAATTAGTGGTTCAGCTAAATTAGATTAAATTAGATTTAATTTTAATTTAATTTTTTAATCAAATTAGGAAATTGGGTTGACCTAAGTCTTAGTTAGACTATGACTCATTTTTTCTTGCACTTGACTTATCCAATAATAAGTCAATTGGACTTGATCCAATCATGCCCAAACCAAATATAATTAAATTATATTTAATTAAAGTTAATCTTAGCTCTTTGACTTAATCAAATTAAGCTAATTAGTAATTGAATTGCTAATCAATCCTCCTGCAACACTTGCATTAGATTAAACATCAATCGTATTGATCGTTTAACCCTAGAACAATTCTCAATCGTTGATCAACCATATGATCAGATCATTAGCTCTAATATGTGTGACCTCATAGATCCGAACCTAAGTTGGTAGCATAGAAATAATTTTTGTACCAATCGAAGTGACCATCTAGCAATGATATCCCATGGTTGGATAGGTCGAATGTGTAGAACACCATCCTTAGAACCCATGTGGATATAGTTTCTATATAATTCATCCCCTTGACCAAAATGCTCATAGGACATCTTAGAGTTCAACTATCAACTTTGATTAGATTATCCACATTATATTTTAAAATATCAAATCCATCTGATGGATTACCCCGATCAAGATTTTGCTATATTGAAATACAGTGATACATTCTTCTCCAACTCTTGGAGTGGTCAATTCCATCTTGATCATAGACTGACTTTGCAAGTACTTGACTGTGCCCAGAAGCCTTCCATCATTGAATTAGAAATTCAATTAGTTCAGTACCAAAGCATAGTGAGTTCCTTGCCAGTCACTGAGGTTATCTCAGGTCTAAGGGACACTTATATCTATATCCCATTAGAGACATCCTCGACAATAGAATGCTCTGGAGTTGATCATGTTCAATGACGATGTATCCATACATCTCACCTATATGCCATACCAATGTCTCCACACTCCTTGGTTAAGAGGACAACCAACCTATGTGGCATACATCGACCTATGCTCGATAGACATTGTTGTCCTATTTAATTTCCTATCATTTGGTCATGAACTGATTTAAGGACTAATCGATAAATCCTATCTTTATCGAAACTAAATAGTCCTAAGAACTTCATCACAAAAATGGAGTTTGTTAGAAGATGAAAACTTGTGATGAAAAACATGTCAAAGTATTTTATTTATTAATGATCAATTACATATACAAGTAGTTCAACCATTAACAGGCTAATGAATAGCTTTTGGGACATAATTTCCAACAACTCCCACTTGTCCTAAAGCCACTCAGCGCAGTATCTAATATCCATCTTCAACTTATGGTTATCAAACTCCTTGATTGTCAGGGCTTTAGTAAATGGGTCAGCTAAGTTTTCCTTTCCATCGATCTTCTGAAGGTCGACGTCACCACGATCCACGATCTCACGGACCAGATGGAAGCAATGCAGAATGTGCTTTGTCTGCTAGTGTGCCTTCAGTTCCTTTGTTTGAGCTATGGTGCCAGTGTTGTCGTAGTAGAGCAGGATAGGACCATCAATGGAGGGTGCTACTTCAAGCTTGATGATGAACTTCCTCAGCCACATAGCTTTCTTTGTTGCATCTGATGCTGTCATGTACTCTGCTTCACAAATAGAGTCTACCACTATATGCTAGAAATTTTTCCAACAGATGGCTCCACCATTTAGAGAAAAAATATATCCTGACACACTTCTGCTGTCATCATGGTCAGATTGAAAGCTGGAGTCCGTAAATCCCATAAGTTTTAGATCTGACTCACCATAAACCAACCATTGGTCCTTAGTATTTCTCAAATACTTTAGGATGGTTTTAACCATCTTTCAGTATTTTTCTTCGAAGTTAGACTGATATCTACACACTACTCCTAATGAGTATGCCACGTCTGGTCTCATACATGTCATTGCATACATGATAGACCCCACAATCGAAGTATATGGGATTCTACTCATACACTCTCTCTCTTTAGGAGTTGTTGGACAATCCTTCTTAGAGAGTGGAATTTCTTGACCTATCAGGAGATAGCCCTTTTGGAAATCTCCATGCTGAACCTCTTCAGCATAGCTTCTATATACGTAGATTGGGACATACCAAGCATTCTTTTATATCTATCCCTATAGATCCTCATCCCTAAGATGTAGGATGCTTCACCCAAGTCCTTCATGAAGACTGTGATGACAACCAGACTTTTATTCCCTATAGTGCAGGGATATCATTCTCAATTAAGAGAATGTCATCCACGTACAAGACAAGGAATACCACTGCTGGACCATTTAGTCATTTGTAAATGCAGTGTTCTTCTCCATTCTTAACGAAGCCATACGTTTTGATCATTTTATCAAAGCGCATGTTCCAACTTCGAGATGCTTGCTTCAATCCATAAATGGATCTCTAAAGTCTACACACCTTGGACTCATCTATGGATGTGAACTCCTCAGGTCGTATCATATACACCTCTTTGGTCTTCTCTCCAATTAGGAAAGCTATCTTCACATCCATCTGCCCAATCTCATAGTCCAGGTGGGCAGCTATTGCAAGTATTATCCAAATGAATTTGAGCATTGCCACTGGGGAGAATGTCTCATCATAGTCAATACCATAACATTGACGATACTGCTTGACAACCAGATGGGCTTTATAGGTCTCCACCTTTCCATCTGTGCCTCTTTTTCTTTTGAATACCCATTTACACCTAATGGGTTTAATCCCTTCAGGTGGATCAACTAATGTCTATACATCGTTGACCTTCATTGAATCCATTTTGGATCTCATGGCTTCTAGTCATTTCTCAGAGTTGGATCTCTGCATAGCATCCATGTAAGTGATCGGATCCTCATCGTTCTCATCGAGTTTGATGGGATCACCATCCAAGACCAAGAACCCATAGTATCTATCTAAATAGTACGGTACTCCACCGGATTGCCTTAGTGGTGTAGGTTCACTAGCTTTGGATCTGATCTGATCAAATCCGACTTTGGTTCAGCATTCTATGTCGAACTTTCTACTTGTTGAACTTCATCAAGTTCAACCTTAGAGGCAACAGTTCCTTCACTAAGGAACTTCTTTTCCAAAAAGGTTGCCCTAAGGCTGACAAACACCTTTTGTTCATCAGCATGGTAGAAATAGTATCCTTTGGTCTCTTTTGGATATCCTATAAATGTGCACTTGTCAGATCTAGGTCCAAGTTTATCTGTAATTAATCATTTGACATAAGTCGGGCACCCCCAGGCCCTGAGGTGTAAAAGTGCTTGCTTAAGTCCTGTCCATATCTCATACGAAGTTTTAACCATAGATTTACTTGGAATCCTATTTAAAAGATAGCAAGCCGATTCAAGTGCATATCTCCAAAGTGATATCGATAAGCTAGCAAAATCCATCATGGATCAGGCCATGTCTAACAAAGTCCGATTCCTTCTTTCAAATACACCATTATGCTGTGGTATTCTTGGAGGAGTCCATTGGAAGAGAATCCCATTCTCTCCTAGATTATGAGAAACTCATCGAAATGGTATTCTCTTCCTCAGTCAGACCGTAGAGTTTTAATACTCTTTCTAGTTTATTTTTCTACTTCATTTCAGAATTGTTTAAACATTTCAAAAGAATCCGACTTATGTTTCATTAGATAGACATATCCATATCTGGATAGATCATCTATGAAAGTGAAGAAGTAGGCATATCCACCTCTGGCACTTGTGCTCATTGGTCCACATACATTAGTATGTACTAGACCTAAGAGCCTAGTGGCTCTCTCACCTTTTCTAGTAAATGGTGACTTGGTCATTTTACCAAAAAGATAGGATTCATAGGTTGAAAGTGATTCACAATCACTAAGTTCGAGGATACCCTCTTGAGCCAATCTGCTTATCCTATTCTTGTTTATATGACCTAGCCTATAGTGCCATAAGTAGATATCTATCACATTATTTAATCTAGGATGTTTGCCAGTTGAATAGACTACATTAACAGGTTGTGATAATATAAATACACCATTATTCAATTATCCATAGAAAGCAGTAACACTATTCATAATGACATTACAAACTCATTTCTTTATTGAAATTTTATAATTATTTATGGCCAAAAGGCCTACAGAAATGATATTTAAAAAAAAACTAGGATAGAAATAACAATCACTAAGAACAACGCTATGAGATTCAAATACAAGTTTCAAAATTTTTAAAGCTAGAACTAGAACTGATTTTTTATCTCCAACGTTCAGAAATCTTTCATCTTGCTTGAATCTTCTACTGACCTGTAACCCCAGCAATGAATTGCAAATATGATAAGGGCTTCCAATATCCAATACCCAATCAGTAATATCATAAATAGAAAAATTGCAAAGAGTTATCATATAAAAATCTTGTCCAGCAATAGCTTGCTTCTTCCTCTATCTGTTCGGATCTAGGGAGGCAATGTACTGAGGACAGTTTCTCTTCTAGTGCTCCTGCTTCTTGCAAAGGAAGCATTCAGCTTGACTCTTATCAGGCTTGATTTTTCTGCTCTGACCTTGCATAGATATCCTAGCCTGAACTTACACCTTCTTAGCTTTTTTCTTCTTGTTCTTCTTTTCTTTTCCAAAGGGCCGAGAATGAGAAGATGAACCTTCCACTAAGTTCACCGACTCTTTGTGGAGCTAGTGATCCTTCTCAAAGTTTTGAAGTAACCCTAGTAACCCTTGGTAGTCAACTTTAGGCATTGACATTCTATAATGTGTAAGGAATGGAAGATAAGACTTGGGCAACGAGTTCAGTATTACATCTTTTCCAAGCTGTTTGTGCAAGAAAAAGCCGAGCTTACTCAAGCACTCTATCATCTCGATCATGTACAATACATGATCAGTGATAGAGGCTCCATCTCATATTCTAGAATTGAAGATGGCATAACTAGTCTTATGCCTCTCAACATCATCGGGTGTGCCAAAAGAATACTCCAACATTTGAAGCATGTCCTTTGGCTGAGCTGTCTCAAATCTATGACTGAACTCATCGCTCATTGTAGCTAGGATAATGCAGCGTACCATGGTTCAGTCACTGAGCCACTTTTGATAAGTGTCTTTGACAGTTCCACATGCATTTGTAGCTGGCTCGTCAGGTGCATCATTCGTTATCACATGTAGGATGTGTTCATGCTCTAAGACAATCTTTAACTTTCGGTACCAGCTATCGAAGTTGGATCCCACAAACTTATCATTGTCCAATAATGATCGGACTGATAGAAAAGTGGCCATATCTGCACAAAAGAAAACCATAACTTAATTAGTAATTGATTCATTTAACCTAGAGATTTGGACTTTAATTAAAAGGATCTCCTACTATTTTATTTGAATTGGTAGCCTCTACCTCCAATTCGAGGAATTATCATAATTTCTTAGTGGATACTGGAATCCACATAGATTGCACACAAGCCCAACTTTGGTTGGCCAACCCATGTGCATCTAAGGATAGGTTCATAATTAATTATTTCTCTAAATAATTTTTAGTAATTGAAATTTGCCCTAGCCCTTGATCAATTGGCTTTGGCCTTCTTAGAAAAGGGTCTAATTAGGTCCAACCATTAACATGACCATACTTGGCCCATCCAACTAATGAATGATCAGGCCTAACTTTGGTTGGCCCACCTGACCACCATTTAGAAAGATGTATCCAAGAGATCATATAATGAATGATAATTCTATCAATCGATAAGCACCAGACCTTTAGGCCTCTAATGATTATCCAACTTATGGACCCATTATCATCCACTTTAATGGGAGCCTATGATCTAGTTATCATATAACTATTTCATTTTAGGGATCTAATAATTTTAGAGGATTTAATTTGAAGATGAGGGAAGGTCAGATGAACCAGCTTGTCATGATCCTTCCACTAACTTCACCAAGTCAGCTTAAAGAAGACTACTAATAGGCTGATCTAGGAGCACCTAAATCAATCAAACTAATTTACCTAGCTGATATGGGTTAGCTCGAATAGTCAAGTGATTCAATCAAAACATAATTTCATTAAGAGGCTAGGTAAGTTCGATCAATGGGAGGGTCTGCCAAAGCTTGCCTTAGATACCATAAGAAATGGCCAGATAAGTGGGGTGCTAATTAAAGACCATCGATCTGATTTACCTTAGACATCAACTAGTTTAATTAGTTTTAATTAGATCAACCTAACAATTCATGCTAGACCATGTAGCCAAAAATCAAGTCTATCTTGGGTCTCGTTAAAGACATGGACTTGACCAACTACAACTATTGTAATTGATCTAGAGAATCCTTGACCTAATCTAAGACAACAATTGATTAGATTTAGTCAATTCTCTAATTAAGTCCATTCTTTAATCTAACCCTAGGTTTAACCCAATTAATGGATCTAATCTCCACTAACCCATTTAACCTAATATGTTATGATTCGTATCTTAGGATCTTTAATTTACAATCCTAGATCCTAATCAAACAACTTCTTAATTCTTAATTAAGTTTTGGGCTAAGGGTTAGGGTTTAGCTTTTCAAAAATGATTTTCATGTTTGTAAAATATTTTTATAACATGGTTCTAACAACCAAGTTGCATGTTTGATTTGTAATCAAAATGCAAGTAAGAAGAGCATGAAACTACTTTAGATCTAATCTAAACAAGTTCATGTAATTGAAATAATTTCAACATCAATCAATCATAAGTCAACATAGATCAAATCTAACATATTTATGATGATTAAAATAAGATTAAAATATTTTTAATTAGATTATAAAATCTTTTAAATGTAATCTAAAATTTTATGATCAACGTTTTAGATCAGTACGTACTAGAACAACCATTTTACTGTAAGGGATAAATCTTACAGTAGGACAATCTTATAAGATTAGTCCATGCAATCTAAAATTTTATTTTTAGATTTAAATTTTTTTTAAATCAAATAAATAATAAATAACATTAGATCATACCTAATAAATTTATGAATAATATTAGATCTATACAAACTAGGATAACCTTTGCACTGCAAGAGGTAAATCTTACAACAGGACAACCTTAAAGTAGTTCGTATGATCTGAGATTTTAATTTTAAATTTAAATATTAAATTATTAATTAGATCTAATCTAAAAATAATTCAAGCATGCATCAATAATCATATAATAATTAACCTGACTCTAATACCAATTGAAGGAACCAGATCAAGGGTTTCGAGGCTAGATCTTGAAACTTTTTCTAGAGCAGTAGTAGAAGACTCAAAAATTAATTTAATTAATTTTAAATATTAGATTATTCCTAGATCTATGACTATATTATTTGATTATTGCATGGCATTTAAATCTAAAATCAAAAATAAAGAAGAAGGAAAGGTTGATCACATCCATCTAGATCTACACTACATCTCATGCATGTATGAAAAAATAATAGATCAGATCTATTACCTGAGCGAGTTAGATATTCTAACTCATTGATCCAGGCTTGAGGATAATATTGCAAGCCATACACACATCCGGCCTCTAGGAGTCATCCACACGAACCCACAATCATGATAAAAAATCCAGATGCTGGAAATCAGCACAGTATGCTAGTACTGTGCTGATCTTTCTTCGACGATTGATTAGATACCTTCTTTCTTCTAGATTGGACTCTTTCAAAGAGGAGGAGGAGAAAAGGTTTTAGATGTAACATACTCTCAGAAAACCCAAGGAAGAAGGAAGGGAAGAGATGAACATAGCAACCCTAGAAGAAGACCCTCTTCTTCTTCTCTTTGCTCTCACCTAGACACCTAATTTTGTGTCTATTGAATCTCAATGCCTAGAGGTTCTCTCTCCTTGATTTTCACACACCTCAAAGCCCTCTCCAGGGTCTACAATCTATGAAAATTTCAAGCCAAAATTCATTCAAAATATATAAGAAAAGAAGAGTCCTTGTCTAGGTCAAATACTAGACAAGGAAAGGTCAAACAGGGCAAGTCAAGGGGTGCCCAACTCTTGGGCGCCCCCTCCAAAAATTGGGTGCCTCCTCCATAATTTTTGGAATGTACCAGCAAGAAAAGGTGCACAAGAATAGGGGTTTCTCATATGGAATAAGAGAGAAATTAATTGGGAGAGGGGGCGGCACCTTTTGGGAAGAGTTTGGGTTTGTTAGGATTCCATCTTATAGAATCCAATATCAAAACAAACTCATTCTTTGACTTGGTCTTCTACCCAATTACCATATGAGAAAGAGAGAGAGCGGGGGGGCGGATGTGAAGATTAGAAAGAAAAATTTTTTTCATGAAAAATACCAAAAAAATAGGCATGGGGGGCGTTGTGACTAAGGTGGCGCAAGGAGGAATCCTAGTCTTACTAGGATTCTATCTATGACTTAGTCAAAGTAGTTTCTTAAACCAAATTAAACCAAAATTAACTCAATAAAATTAAATTAGATTCTAGCCCAATAAATGGTTTAATTAAATTAAATTTAATTCAAATTTAATTTTTTAATCAAATTAGAAAATTGGGTTAACCAAAGTCCTAGTTAGACTAGGACTAGTTTTTCCTTGCACTTGACTTATCCAATAAGTTAATTGAACTTGATCCAATTAAGTCCAAACTAAATTTAATTAAATAATATTTAATTAGACTTAATCTTAGCCCTTTGGATTAATTAAATTAAGCAATTATCAATCAAATTGCTAATCAATTCTCCTGCAATACTTGTAGTAGGTTAAACATCAATCGTATTGATCGTTTAACCCTAGAATAATTTTCAATCGTTGATCAACCATCCAATCAGATCAGGAGCTCTAATATATGTGATCTCATAGGTCTGAACCTAAGTCAGTAGCATAGAAATAAATTTTTATACCAATAGAAGTGACCATCTAGCAATGATACCCAACGATCGGATAGGTCGAATGTGTAGAACACCATCCTTAAAATTCTTGTGGATATAGTTTTCATATAATTTATCTCCTTGATCAAAATGCTCGTAGGACATCTCAGAGTTCAATTATGAACTTTGATCAAATTGTTTACATTATATTTTAAAATATCAAATCCATCTGATGGATTATCCTGACCAAGATTTTGCTATATTAAAATACAATGATACATTCTTCTCCAACTCTTGGAGTGGTCAATCCTATCTTGATCATACACCAACTTTGCAAGTACTTGAATGTGCCCAGAAGCCTTCCATCATTGAATTATAAATTTAATTAGTCTGGTACCAAAGCATAGTGAGTTGCTTGTAAGTCACTGAGGTGATCTCAGGTCTAAGGGATACTTATACCTATATTCCATCAGAGACATTCTCGACAGTAGAATGCTCTGGAGTTAGTCATGTTCAATGATGATGTACCCATACATCTCACCTGTATACTATACTAGTGTCTCCACACTTCTTGATTAAGAGAACAACCAACCTATATGGCATATAGCGATCTATGCTTGATAGACGCTGTCGTCTTATTTAATAGCCTATCATTTGATCATGAACTGATTTAAGGACTAATCGATAAATCTTGTCTTTATCAAAACTAAATAGTCCTAAGGACTTCATCACAAAAATGAAGTTCATTAGAAGATGAAGACTTGTAATGAAAAACATGCCAAAGTATTTTATTTATCAATGATCAATTACATATACAATGTAGCTCAACCATTAACCGATGAATGATTGACTTTTGGGACATAATTCCCAACACTGATTACTGCTGAGCTTTCTATGAAAAGTTCTAAAGGCTTAATACTTGCTATGGAGCAAACTTCTTTCAAGAGAAAGTCTTTTGAAAAGAAGAAGAAGTTCGTGAAGAAGCTGAAGGTGGATGGTGGGAAGAAGAAGAAGGCAGAGCTGAAGAAGAAGGCTGCTGATAAAAAAAAATATTTCCATTACAACACTGATGGTCATTGAAAGCGAAACTACCCTCTTTACCTGGCTAGCCTAAAGAATAAGAAGAAGGCAGGTCCTTCTAGAGGTATGCTCATTATAGAATCTAATCTTATGATTTCTTTTGCATCTAGTTGGGTGCTTGTCTCTGATTCTAGTGCTCACTTATGCACTCTATGTAGGGTCTTGAGAATAGTAGGAGACTGAGGAATGGTGAGATGATCCTACGCATCGAAAATAGAGCAAGAGTTACTGCTATGGCTGTGGGAACCTATCCTCTATGACTACTATCAGGATTAGATTTAGTTCTTAGGAACTACTTTTATGTGCCTGCAACAAGCAGGAATTTGATTTTTTATTTCATGTTTAGCATAAGAAGGCTGTGTAATTAGTTTTCTTAAGGACCATTATAATATTCTTTATGAAAGAAATAAAATTGTAACTGATTTCCTTATAAATGGTCTCTATCAGTCATATATTGATATTTCTATTTTCAATATCGAGCAAAATGTGAATGCCATAGGATTAAAATGATCTAGGGATAGTCTAAATAATAGGTATCTTTGGCACCTTAGGCTAGGTCATATAGCTGAAGATAGGATTAACAAATTGAAGAAATCCAGGCTCTTGAGTTCATTGACTTTCGAGTCATATCCAATTTATGAATCATGCCTTCACGGCAAAATGACCAAGCTTTCTTTTGTAGGACATGGAGAAAGGGCCACAGACCTGCTTGCCCTAGTACATACTGATGTATGCGACCAATTTGATGTGCTAGCTAGGGGCAACTACATCTACTTCATCACCTTTATTGGTGATTTATCTCGGTATGGGAATGTGTATTTGATGTGACACAAGTCTGAAGCTTTTGAAAAGTTTAAGAAATTTAGATTTGAAGTAAAAAATAAACTAAAAAATTTATTAAGATTCTTCGATCAGATCGAGGAGGTGAATGCCTTAATCAAAAATTCTTAGACTATCTTAAGGATAATGGCATAGTCTCTTAATGGACTCCATCTGAAATGCCTCAACTCAATGAGATTTTAGAATGGAGAAATCAGATCCTATTAGATATAGTCCGATCCATGATGAGTTTTACGAACCTTCCTGAGTTTCTTTGGGGACATAGTCTGTTGACCACTATATATCTACTGAATAGGGTTCCATCTAAAACCGTTTCTACCACACCGTATGAGATATGGCATGATAAGAAATCAAGTCTGAGTTATCTCAGAATTTATGGTTGTCCAGCCCATGTCAAGAGACAACAAGCGGACAAATTAAAGTCTAGGTCCTTTAGAGCTTGATTTATTGGATATCCTGAGTCATTAGGATATTATTTCTATCTCCTAGAAGATCACAATGTGATTGTGAGTCGATACGCCATCTTTCTTGAGAAATAATTTATTCAAGATGGTGGCATAGGAAGGCAAATTAGACTCGAGGAGAAAGTCTCTAATGAGAAACAAGCTAAGGAACCTATGGAACCAAATTACATTGAGCCAAACCAGACACTACCTCATCTACCTCATAGATCAAGTAGAATTTTCCATCCTCTTGAAAGGTACTTAGGTACTATTTTAGAGGACGTAGAGAAAATGCTCCTCACGAGAAATGGGGTTCATGGTATTGATCCCAAAACTTATGAGGAGGTGATATCAAATATCGACTCTGAGAAATGGTTAGAGGTGTTGAGGTCAGAAATTGACTCAATGCATTCTAACCAAGTCTGAATCATAGTAGATCCACCTGATGGTATAGTACCTATTAGGTGTAAATAGATCTTCAAGAGAAAGATAGGTGCCAATGGTAATGTAGAGATATTCAAAACAAGGCTCGTAGCAAAAAGGTATAGTCAGCATGAAGAGATTGACCATCGAGATATTTTTTCATCAGTAGCCATGCTTAAATCCATCCGCACATTGCTTGCTATTGCAGTCTATTTCGATTATGAAATATGACAGATGGATGTGAAAACGACATTTTTAAATGGATATCTTGAAAAAGTTATCTATATGGGACAGCCACTAGGTTTCACATTCAGTGATAATAACCATAAGGTATGCAAGCTTTAAAGGTCCATATATGGACTTAAACAAGCATCTCGAAGTTGGAATGCTCATTTCATTGATGTAATCAAATTATTTGGATTCATCAAGAATGAGGATGAGCCCTGTGTTTTCAAAAAGGTTAATGGGAGCGCGGTTGTCTTTCTTGTACTGTATGTGGATGACATTCTCCTAATTGGGAATGATATTTCTATGTTGACTATAGTCAAAATATGGTTGTCTAAGTAGTTCTCTATGAAAGATCTAGGAGAGGCATCCTTTATTTTAAGAATTAAGGTCTATAGAGATAGATCGAATAGCATGCTAGGTCTCTCACAGAAGATGTACATGGAAGAGGTACTAAAAATGTTTAGCATGAAAAACTCCAAGAGGGGATTGGTACTCTTCAGACATGGCATTTATCTCTCCAAGAAGATGTGTCCCAACAAACTTGAGGAGATTGAATGCATAAGCAATATTCCTTGTGCTTCGGCAATTGAGAGCCTCATGCATGCCATGCTATATACATAACCTAATATTGCCCATGCTATGAGTGTCACGAGCAAGTATCAGTCAAATCCAGGCGAAGAGCACTGGACTTCTATGAAATGTATCCTTAAGTACCTATGAAGAACTAAGGATATATTTCTAGTCTTTGGTAATGGAGAACTCCAGGTTCAGAGGTATACAGACTTGGATTTTATGCTTGATATAGATGATCGAAAGTCGACATCTAAAAGTCTATTTGTGTACAATGGTGGTGCTATCAGCTGAAAGAGTTCCAAGCAGACTGTGATAGCAGATTCCACCAGGGAAGTAGAGTACATTGCTGTATCGGAGGCTACAAAGGAGGCATTCTGGTACAAGAAGTTCACCACAGAGCTAGGAGTGAGGCCATCAGATGCCATTCCTCTGTACTGCGATAATAATGATGCCATAGCCCTAGCTAAGGAGCCAAGATCTCACTAAAAATCTAAGCATATCGAGCGGTGATATCACTTCATCCACGATTACCTTAAGAAGAAATACGTCGAGGTCAAGAGAGTCAACACTACAGATAATGCAGCTAATCTACTAACAAAGCCACTGAGCCAGCAGAAGATTGAAGCCCATCTTGAGAAGATGGGACTTAGATTTGTAGCTAATTGGCTTTAGGTCAAATGGGAGTTTGTTAAATGTGTGCCCTAAAAGCCAGATTGGCTAACACTTATAACACACTTCCAAGAGCAATTTTGTAATTTTGATTATAAATTAATAAAAAGATTATTTTCTATCATAGTGTGTATTTAAAGTATCTATGATACATCCTTTGAGTTAATGATAATAATAATTCATATTTTTAAGAATTGAAAATTTAAGACATCAATTATCATAATTAACTCATAAACTACTCTCGATCGTAGAATCATCACAAGGATGGTGATCGATCCGAAAGGTGTTAGATATGTGTGCCCTAGAAGCTAGAATTGGCTGACATTTGTAATACACTTTTAAGGAAAAAATTATAATTTTGACTATAAATAATAAAAATGGGTTATTCTCTATCACATAAGTGTGTTTAGTGTTGGTGATACATCCTTTGAGTTAATGGTAATGATAATTCTTATTTTCAAGAGTTAAAAATTTAAGACAAGAATTTTCATTATTAACTCATAAAATGCTTCTGGCCATAGGATCATCATTAGGATGATGATTGATCTGAAAAGTTAGTGTACAATCGCTTCTTTGTAGTAGATGAGTTTTGAGTCTACGATGTAGAAACACCGGAGCGAGAGTACAGGTACTCGTTAGAGAATGAGGGCACTAAGCGTGACTACCTCGAGTAGTCATATGGAAGTCTACCTTCTCATCGATGACTGACTTGATGCTACAATGGTGTGTCTAGTTCTTTGACCTGAGGTGCATCGGCAGTTCACCTTGAGGGTGTTATGGTTTGACTACACCATGACTCGATCTCCTAGCCATTCGGAACCCTGAGGTGTATGTTGGCTATAGCATGTTCATTATAGGAATTAGATTGCACCATGATGGAATCTATCTACCTCGGTGGATGAGGAGCGGCCCTATGATAATCATGAGAATCAAGTCCATAAGCCCATGGCCATGGCAGAATGTGAATTAATAGAAAGAGTTTCTATTAAGGATTTCACATTGGACTTGAATCGAATGATTAAATTATATGATAGAATTTAGGGTTTGACGAGTTCACCATAACCCTAATTTGATCAAGGCTCAATATAGAAGAACTTAATCACACAAGTAGCTACACCGAGAGGTTCATTTTTAGTTTTGATGGGTTGCCACCATATGCTACTAGGTGTCACTGGTGGATTTTGGGAGCAACTAGAATTATTTTGATGATCGATCATTCTAGTTGTCTAAATCAGAAAAGTTCTGATCCATCGAAAGGAGTTTCCATGATGTCGATGATAGAGATCATGATATATCCCATTACCATATAGAACTGAACCTAACTAGATCACACAAATAAAGGTTTAGATCTGGATATCATCAATTGGACTAACCCAGTTCAGTTGATTTGAATAAGATTCAATTAGCTTCATGGAAATCATGCTAGCACACGATTAAGCCTAACATTCTCCTTTTTCTATCATAAAAATTATCTCGACTGAGCCAAATGAGTTTGTGCTCACTCAGGTACCTTTACCTGGTCTGACTAGAGCTTGTCCAAGTCAGAAAAGGGTTGTCTTAATTTATGAGATAAATTTGAGATAATAGCTGCCATTTTTCATCACCTACTAATTCTTGTACTTTGACTTAGTCAAACATTGACCTTTGACCCTTGGACATTTGCCCATTTGTCATGCACTTATTGGAGAGTAGATAGGGGCTTCTCCCCTCTCTAAAAATTGGAATGAAAGAGGGTGCACGCCTAGGACAGCGTGCGCCCATGGATAGGGATGCTGGAGTCCCATACGGATGGGACTCCAGATTGCTTGTTGGATTCAAACTAGGTGACCCTCACCTATAGACTTTGACCAATCTTAGGCACCACCTTAGGATGAATCCGTGGGTCTCTCATCTTACCAATCAGATTTAGATCTGATTGAATGAAGCAACGTGATTGGCCGAGGTGATGCAACATTGCATGGCGCAGTAGAGTCTATAAATAGACCCTATCTGCGCCCACTTTTAAGAACTTCTCTCCTAGCCACGCCCCAAGGCTGCCCCTCTCCCTTCTCCATGCCAACATTTGGCCCTCTCTCTCCTCCCCACGCCCAAGAAAGTTGGGTTCTTCAGATTAATATGAGTCAGGCAAGAAAAGGCTGACAAAAAAGGAAGAAGGCAGCACTACTGCAGAGACGATGGAGGATCTTTAGAAGGTGTTTTGAAGATCCTCCAAATTAGATCCAAATCTAATTTTTGGAAAAAAGAAAGAGAAGGAGAAGATCTCTAGATCCAATCTAAGTGGATACTGGTAGAGGCCAGGTGCTTGCATGGCTAGATCCAAAATCGTAGAGCTTTCGTAGGATCATCAACGGGTAATCGGATTACCCAAAATCAAGGTAAAATTAATTCAAAATTAATTTAATTTTATTTTTTTAATTATCAGATCATAAATTAGATCTAAAAATTATCAAATCTAATTAAGATTTAAGAGAAAAATTTTTGAAATATGCCTCTCGATCTAATCAGATCTAAACAAACCTGACTTGAGAAATTGAGGATTTCTCTTCAACTGGTATCAGAGTCAGGTTCTTATTAAATTTATTTAGATCTAATTTTAATCTAATTAATTACTAATTTTAGATATCACATGAGATATGATTAGATCTAAAATTAAAAAATAAAAAATTAAAATTAATTGATCTAGATCTAATATATATGAGATACATAACTAGACTAGGAATAGAATTATTCTATGTGTTATCTAGTATAATCATATTTTTTATTTAATTAAATATAACTTTTAGATCTATTTATTTTTTATTTTTTAATATTATAAATTTTATAATTAGATCTAAAAATAAAAAATAAAATAAAATTAATTTGTTCATATGAGATATGATAGTTGCATGTTTAAACTAGTTGTAGAATAGTTCTACAAATAGGTCTAGATTAAATTTTATTTGATAAGATAAAATTTAAATTTAATTTTTTAGATGATTATGAGATAATTTAGATCTGAAAAATATGCATGCATGATATATGTGATATATACAAAACATATTTTAATTAGATCTTTTATATGAGATATATGCTTAGATCTAATTTATTTTTTTGTAGATTAGTTGTATTCCTGATTAAGGCATTTCCCTAGGCCGTCCGGTCATAAGAACAAAGTAGGGCTTAAAGACCCTCTCCTCCCATTCGATGGAATGTTATTATGATGTGTAGGGGTGCTGCGCGTTCATCCTTAATCAAAAATTGAAAAACTTACTTTCTGCAAAACCCTAGATCCTGAAACCCTAGGATCTTATTTACATGTTTTGTTTAAGAACCCTAACTTAATTAAGAATTAAGTTTATGAAATATCAATTAGGTCTAAAATTAAGAATTTTCAGATCTAAGACATATTCATAAATCTAGGTTCGGGCTTGGGTAGCTCAATTAGGTCTAGCGGTTGATCAAACCGAATCAAGAGTTGGTTAGATGGGATCAACAATGCTTAAATTGACCAGCCTAATAGGATTAAGTCTGGGTCAAGATCGAGTCACATGAGTGATCGATCAAGCTAAGACCTAATTAGGCTCAGTGGTTAGAGTCTGGATTGTAGGCTAACCCGATTGGTTCTGATCTCAATAATTTGGTGTCTAAGGTAAGTTTGGCAGATACGATCGACTGATTTTTAATTGGAAGCTACTCGACTCGAATGCATTCTTGTCGAGTTAATGGCATATCCCTTCCATCGGTCTCACTTACCTAGCCATGTTTGTTGACTCAGTTCTGATCCGAGGTGGTCAATAATCCGAGCTAACCCATGCCACTAGGTTAGTCATAATGGTTATGACTATGTCAAGTCTAGTTTAATGAGACCTAAATCAAATCTCCCTAAGAAAAGATTAAGTCTAAGGTCTTCCACCATTGTAGATGTGCGGGCCCTTCCCGGGGTTGATTGTTCTTGACTGGTTACAGTGGCTCAGTTGCATCGGAAAGATGCAACCATGTCTATTAGGCATTGGATGCTACAGGTTGGAGGATGGATTGGGCTCAATATTTTGGATACGGTGAGAGACCCAATTAGGAATCCAATCTGTGCAAATGGTGGGTCTGACTTAACTAAGGAGTGGATCAATATTTCGGACACGGTGAGATTCATGAATTAGAGACCAAGTTTGGGTGCATCATGATTAGAGAATCATTGAACAAGAGTTGTTCACTCATTGGCTGACCCATCATCAATAACTATTAGGTAAGGTGATGAGTCAATTGATGGGACCGCACCACCCACTAGAAATCAATAATCATAGAGATTTTCGCATCTTTATAGAGGGAGTGTAGAGATTTGAAAAAATAGTGGGAGCTAATTTGTTTTAAAATAAAATCCTTAAGCAAATTGGTTAAGTCTTAATTATAAATATCTAACTAGAAACTTTGACTCTCTACAGGAAGTTGTCTGCATCCAACCCACTAGCACGAATCCTAGACACCCATAGACTGATCGAACCAAATTATAAGGATTGACTCTGAAACATCAAAATCATTTTGGGTTTTGATAAGTTAACTCATGTATTGGAAGAGGATCCTCCCACCTTACCAGCTCATCCATCTACTGAATAGAGAGCGTCTCTGGATAAGTGGACGATGAAGATAATAAGGCCAGATACTACATATTGGGCTCGATGTCCGATGAGCTTCAGTGCCAACATGAAGATATTAGGATTGCTCGCTAAATGTTGGCTCACCTACAGGAGATGTTTGGTGAACAGAGTCGCGCAGCTAAGTATCAAGTCACTAAACAACTGTTCAAGGCTAAGATGCGCGATGGGCAGTCAATCCAAGATCATTGTCTGATGATGATCAAGGACTTGGAAGAGCTTGAGAAGCTCGGAGTGAAGTTGGACTTTGATCTGCAGAATGATATAATTCTGCAATCCTTGACTGATGCGTATGGGCAGTTCATCATGAACTATGATATGCATAAACTTCAAAACTCCCTGGCTGAACTTATGAACATGCTGGTTACCACTGAGCTTTTCATGAAAGGTTCTAAAGGCTCAGTGCTTGCTATGGAATGGACTTCTTTCAAGAGAAAGTCTTTTGAAAGAAAGAAGTCTGTGAAAAAAGAAGGTGGAAAGGAAAGAAGAAAAAGACAGAGCTGAAAAAGAAAGCCGCTAACAAAGAGAAGTATTTCCATTGCAATAATGATGGCCACTGAAAGCAGAACTGCCCTACATACCTGGCCACCCTAAAATATAAGTAGAAGGCTGGTCCTTCGGGAGGTTTACTCATTATTGAGTCTAACCCTATGATTTCTTCTGCATCTAGTTGGGTGCTTGACCCTGGTTGTAGTGCTTATTTATGCACTTCTATGCAGGGTCTTGAGGATAGCAAGAGGCTGAGGGATGGTGAGATGATCCTGCACATCGAAAATGGAGCAAGAGTTGCTACCGTGGCCATGGGAACATACCCTCTTTGACTACCATCTGGTTTGGACTTAGTATTAAAAGACTGTTATTATGTACCTACAGCAAGCAAGAATTTGATTTCTATTTCTTGCCTTGCATTAGAAGGCTATGTAATTAGTTTTCTTAAGGACCATTGTAACATTCTTTATGAAAGAAATAAAATTGCAAGTGGTTTCCTTATTAACGGTCTTTATCAGTTACATGTTGATGTATCTATTTTTAATTTCGAGCAAAATGTGAATGACATAAAATCAAAACCTTCTAGGGATAGTCCTAATGATAGGTATCTATGGCACCTAAGATTAGGTCGTATAGCAGAAGATAGGGTTAACAAATTGAAGAAAATTGGAATATTGAGTCCGTTGACTTCTGAGTCATATCCAATTTGTGAATCCTGTCTTCATGGTAAAATGACTAAACTTCCTTTTGTAGGATGTGGGGAAAGGGCCACGGATCTTCTTGCACTAGTACATATAGATGTGTGCGGCCCATTTGATGTGCCGGCTAGAGGCAACTTAGTCTACTTCATAACCTTTATCGATGATTCTTCTAGGTATGGGTATGTATATCTTATGGGACATAAGTCTAAAATTTTTGAAAAGTTCAAAGAATTCAGACATGAAGTAGAAAAGCAAACTGAAAAACCCATTAAGATTCTTCGATCAGATCGAGGAGGTGAATACCTTAGTCGAAAATTCTTGAACTATCTCAAGAAAATGGCATAGTCTCTCAATGGACTCCATCAGGAACACCTCAACTCAATGGAGTTTCAGAATGGAGAAACTGGATCCTATTAGATATAGTTTGATCTATGATGAGCTTCACAGACCTCCCTGATTTTCTTTGGGGATATTATTTATTAACTGCAATATACTTACTGAATAGGGTTTCCTTCTAAAACCGTTCCTACCACACCGTATGAGATATGGCATGGTAAGAAACCAAGTCTGAGTCATCTCAGAATTTGGGGTTGTCCGGCTCATGTCAAAAGACAACAAGCGGACAAGTTAGACTTTAGGTCCTTCAGAGCTCGATTCATAGGATATCCTAAAGAGTCATTAGGATATTATTTCTACATTCCAGAAGATCACAATGTGATTGTGAGTCGACATGCCATCTTTCTTGAAAAATAGTTTATTCAAGATAGCGGCATTGGAAAGCAGATCAAGCTTGATGAGAAAGTCTCACAAGAGCAACAAGCTAAGGACCAAATGGAACCAAATCAGGTTAAGACCAATCCATACACTACCTCCTCCACCTCGTAGATCGAAAAAGGATTTTCCATCCTCCTGAGAGGTACTTAGGTACTATTTCAGAGGATGTTGAGGAAATGTTCCTCATAGGTAATGGGGTTCATGGTGATGATCCCAAAACCTATAACAAGGTGATATCAGATATCGACTCTGAGAAATGGTTAGAGGCAATGAAGTCAGAAATTGACTCGATGCACTCAAACCAAGTCTGGACCTTGGTAGATCCATCCAGAAGGTATAGTACCTATTGGGTGTAAATGGATCTACAAGAGAAAGATTGGTATAGATGGGAATGTGGAGACATTCAAGGCTAGATTAGTGGCAAAAGGTTATAGTCAATGCAAAGGCATTGACTATCAGGATATCTTTTTGCCAGTAGCTATGCTAAAATCCATTCGCACACTGCTTGCTGTTGCAGCCTATTTCGATTATGAAATATGATAAATGGACATGAAAACGGTATTCTTAAATGGATGTCTTGAGGAAGATATCTATATGGAATAGCCCTTGGGTTTCACATCCAATGATGATGATCAAAAAGTATGCAAGCTGCAAAGGTCCATATATGGACTTAAGCAAGTATCTCAGAGCTGGAATACTCATTTTAATGATGTGATCAAAATATTTGATTTCATCAAGAATGAGGAGGAACCATGTGTCTTTAAAAAGGTCAGTGGGAGCGCTGTTGTTTTCCTCGTATTGTACGTTGGATGACATCCTCCTTATTGGACAAATGATATTCCCATGTTGACCACAGTCAAAATGTGGTTATCTAAAGAATTCTCCATGAAAGACCTAGGAGAAGCATCCTTTATTCTAGGAATTAAGGTCTATAGAGATAGACCAAATAGGATGCTAGGACTTTCACAGAAGATGTACATAGAGGAAGTACTAAAGAGGTTTAGTATGGAAAACTCTAAGAGGGGTTTAGTACCCTTCAGACATGGCATTCATCTTTCCAAGAAGATGTGCCCTAGCACACCTGAGGAAATAGAACGCATGAGCAAGATCCATTATGCTTCTACAATAGGGAGCCTCATGTATGCCATGTTATGTACACGACCGAATATAGCCCATGCTGTGAGTGTCACAAGTAGATATCAGTCAAATCTAGGTGAAGAACACTGGACTTCTGTGAAATGTATCCTTAAGTACTTAAGAAGAACTAAGGATATGTTGTTGGTCTTTGGTAATGGAGAACTCCAAGTCTAGGGGTATACAGACTCGGATTTTATGTCCGATGTAGATGATCGAAAATCGACATCAGGGAGTCTATTTGTATGCAATGGTGGAGCTATCGGTTGAAAAAGTTCCAAGCAGATAGTGATAGCAGATCCCACCATGGAAGCAGAATACATCACTACATCAAAAGCTACAAAGGAGGCATTCTGATCCAAAAAATTTACCGCAGAAATTGAAGTAATGCCATCAGATGCCATTCCTCTATACTATGACAACAATGGTGCCATAGGCCTTGCTAAGGAGCCAAGGCCTCACCAAAAATCTAAGCACATTGAGCGGCAATATCACCTTATCCACGATTACCTCGAGAAGGGATACATCGAGGTCAAGAGAGTCGACTCCACAGACAATGTGACGGACCTACTTACAAAGCCATTGGGCCAGCAGAAGATCGAAGCCCACCTTGAGAAAATGGGACTTAGATTTATAGCCAATTGGCTTTAGGTCAAGTGGGAGTTTGTTAGATATGTGTGCCCTAGAAGCCAGAATTGGCTGACACTTGTAATACACTTCTAAGGGCAAAATTATAATTTTGACTATAAATAATAAAAATGAATTATTTTCTATCACATAAGTTTATTTAGTGTCTATGATACATCCCTTAAGTTAATGATAATGATAATTCTTATTTTCAAGAGTTGAAAATTTAAAATAAGAATTTTCATTATTAACTCATAAAATGCTCCTAACCGTAGGATCATCATGAGGATGGTGATTGATCTAGAAGGTTAGTGTACAATCGCTTCTTTATAGTAGATGAGTCTTGAGTCTATGGTGTAGAGATACCGGAGTGAGAGTACAGGTACTCGTTAGAGAACGAGGGCACTGAGCGTGACCACCTTGAGTAGTCATAAGGAAGTCTACCTTCTCATTGATAACTGAGGTGCATCGACAGTTCATCTTAAGGGTGATATGGTTTGAGTACACCATGACTCGGTCTCCTAGCCATTTGGAACCCTGAGGTATATGTTGGCAATAGCATGTTCATTGTAGAAATTGGATTGCACCAAGATTGAATCTATCTACCTCGGTGGATGAGGAGCGGCCCAATGATAATCATGATAATCAAATCCATAAGCCCATGGTCATGGCAAAATGTGAAATAATAGAAAGAGTTTCTATTAAGGTTTTCACATTAGACTTGAATCGAATGATTAAATTATATGATAGAAATTAGGGTTTGATGAGTTCACCTTAACCCTAATCTGATCGGAGCTCAAGATAGAAGAACTTAATCACACAAGTAGCTGCACTGAGAGGTTCATTTTTAGTTTTGATGGGTTGCCACCATATGCTGCTAGGTGTCATTTGTAGATTTTAGGAGCAACTAGAATGATTTTGATGATCGATCATTCTAGTTGTATAAATTAGAAAAGTTCTGATCCATCGAAAGGAGTTTCGATGATATCGATGATGGAGATCATGATATATCTCATTACCATATAGAACTGAATCTAACTGGATCACACAAACAAGAATTTAGATTTGGATATCATCAATTGGACTAATCCAGTTCAGTTGATTTGAATAAGATTCAATTAGGTTCAAGGAAATCATGCTAGCACACGATTGAGTCCTAACATTCTCCTTTTTCTATCATAAAAGTTGTCTCGACTGAGCCAAATGAGTTTGTGCTCACTCAGGTAT